>JAYJMB010040505.1:0-32522 GCA_036873735.1 Pouteria campechiana
GCAAACTCCCCCTGTTGGAAAGGTTGGTTCTGGATCCTGGGTGTCATGAGCTAGATAAAGTAGGATCTACTCTAAACTAAGAGATCTCATAATGTGAAAGAAAAATGTCTATCTTCTTCTTGATTCTTTCCTATGCTTTCTTCTAATCTCCAAATTCATCATTTAGCTCCCTTCTTAGCTCTCATACCTCTTTCCTCATTTCCTTTACTTCAAAAGATAGTGAAGCATATGCAGATGACCTTGGAATGATGACTTCAGGTGAAGTCCTAGGGGATGAAGGCCGTCTATCTGTAATGGGACTATCCATGTCAGCTGGTTGTTCCTCTTCACCCATTTCCTCCACTTCTTCTTCCTCCTGGAATGGTGCTTTTTCTTCTTCTTCACTCTCATTATCTTCTTCCATTTCTCTCTCATTCTTTTCATTCATCTCTATCATATAGTTTGAAAGTTTGTTTCTCATTCTCTTCAATAATGTATTTTCTACCCAGTCCTTTTTGAGAGATGACATATGTAGACTAGATTCTCCGTTCAGAGGAACATGGAAATGCTCAAAAATCCAAGTTAGCCACTCTCCATATGGAACTATATGATCTATTCTCTATGGCATGTACTCAAATGTAGTGAACATTAGTTTTGGTAGGCTAAATTTTGATAATTGTATATTTTCCAAAATACTTTGGCTTCTTTTGTTGTCACCTATTCTATTCCTCCAAGCTTAGGTCTAAACATGTTTTCTAATACTTTTCTCAACATCCTAAGCTCAATGGTTAACTCCTTTATATTCATGTATGTGTGAGCGGATGTGTAAATTGTGCCTATGGACGGATTATTGAAATTTTCTTCTTTCTTCAATTTATCCTCATCTTCGATGACTAGCACTCTTAGAATTTCTCCAAGGTGTTCTTCAGATGATAACTCATATGTTCCAAAGCTTATTTCCACACCTTTTACCATTGACTCATAAGAATTGGGTTTCCAATTAAAGTAGAAAATGAGAGCCAAAGCTCTGTATATGGGTACCTCATATTCCATCAACTCTGTCCATAATTGATAATTCAACATAAATCAGATATTAGATTTGAATTTATCAACGAAGTTCAAATCTATCTTCTTTTGAACATGGACTAGTCTTCTAAGCATTAAGGTAAAAATTTGAACTTCCTATGCTCACTGCCAAAATAATATGCAGGTACATCTGTTGGTTCAAATTTGGCAATAGGAACCTTTTTTCCATCAACCTCAGTTGGTAGAGTACTCGAATCAAACTTCCTTCTCCTTTCTTCATTTCCTTCTACATTATCTTCTCCATCAACATTCATATCAAGATTGGAAGAGGAATTACTTTGGGTCCTTGAAGATTGGCCTCTACTATACGAGGTTCCAGCTCTAGAAGTGAAAGGTTGGGCAATGGAAGTTACTCCTCGAGTTCTAGGTCATTTGACCCCTTTCTGGGTTTTGGAGACTACAGTTTTGGATGAATTAATATGACCAATTTCACCACATGCAAACCAAGTGAGTGGCCTTCGCTCTCCCACATCCCGTGGCTGACATAACCCTTGACTAATTTCTTTTATCTGTCCTGGAGTAGATCTAGTTGGCCTTCCTATTGGTTGCCTTCACAGTAATGGACAGTCAAACTTTAAATGTCCCGGCTTCTTACAATAATTATAAATTTTCTCAGATAATACACTACCACTCTGCTCTGTTTTCTGCCTAATTCATCACCCTTGCTTAGTTTCTCTCATGCATCTCCTCTCTTTAAATTTGGACTATTCCTCTGCCTCTCTTTCGACTAGACAAGCACACTCTAAGATATCCCCATATCGACTCAACATGAGTGGGGCTAACTTCTCCCGGATATCTAACCACAAACCTTGTTGGAATTTCTAAGCTGTTTCAGGTAAATCCATCTAGACCCATTGCACAAACCGTGCCAAAGATCTAAACAGTTCATCATATTCTTCTACAGTTTTCTTGCCCTATAATAATGTCAGAAATTTAGTAGCTCGCCTACCCTTTTCACCAGCCGGCACATATCTACGGAGTAATCTCTCTCTGAAATCAATCCAGGTCATCCCAACACCATTTTCAATTACTATCAATTTCTTAGTATGCCACCACTGTTCTGCATCACCCTCCCGCTAGTAAATTCCATATAATACCTTATGCTCTTCTGGACATTCCATATATGCAAATGCTTTTGCCATATCAACTAAGCATTTGTTTACCACATGATAGTCCCTCTGTCCCTTGAAAGTTGGAGGTTCCATACTTTGGAAAGCTTTCATATCTAAGCCAATTCTTGGTTGTCTTTGAGATAGCTGCCCAATTTCTATTTCTACATTTACTGGCCTTGCCTGCGGCCTTGCCATTGCTTGAGGCTCCTCTACCTGCCTCCTTTGGGTATGGACTATTTCTTGTAATGTTTGGGCAATATCCACTATCATAGTCATCATAGTGCCAAATTCCTGAGTCCTTGGTGGAGGCGGCATAGGTGGAACTGCATCAACACCAGGAATTGCAGTGCCCAACCTCTCGGTTCTAGCAGGTTCTGCCCCTTGACCTTCCTTAGGTTCAACTATCCCTTCTTTAACTTCATTTTACATCAACCCCAACATTTCATCTACCCTAGAGGCCTCTGCCTGAGTTTCCTTAATAATAACCCCCATTACTAGAGTCTGGGTAATTCTTCTCAGTGACTCCTCCTCCATTATGGGGGCTTTACCTTTATCCCCTCTCTTCCTTGGTGCCATGACTATTTAAGGAAGAGTATTGGATCATATAATAACATGATATCAAAATATCAATTTAACTTATCAACATAAAAATTCAAATTGCATGTTATATTAACGTTTTCCCAATGTTCCCCCATTGAAACTAAAACTATGCATGTCATTCTTTCACTAACTTCCAACACTCTTACGATTACAGTTCTGGGACTTATCTCAACTATTCTTCTACATATCATACTTATATGCTCTCATACCACTCTGTAAGGCCCTGCTTTCCAAGGCATTACTCAGGAAGGGACAGGAGGACTCTCGATTAGAATCTCTCTTGAACTTACCCACTTACGCCTGTATAAACATTCACTAACACCCACATCTGCCCAGAATTATATTTCCACTATATAGGTAAAGTGTATGGAAATCCTCCTTATGTCTAACAAATCAATCACATGCAACTTAGACTCCATGCACTTAAATTTACATTATTTACACCATCAATATACTAATTAAATCACACTTTATATACATTCCAAAAGATTTCAAAAGACAAGAAACTCTAATTATCATGGTTTATCCCTCTTTTGAGCTCCAACCCGTCGTTAGGCTCCGTCTTCTGCCCTGTCAACTAAAACATAATAAAATAAAGTGAGTTCGAGTAATTCAATAAGCAGGCATAAATCAAATTGATAATTGAATCATAGAATGTAATAAAAATTTATATGCTCAACGTAGAACTAGACTATCATAGATTGCATACAAATAGTAAAAAAATTCCCCAATACAAATCTATTAATATATGATTGTGTCTATTCATATTTAAATCCACTTTATTTCTAATGCATTCCTTTTTTATTTCCATTCAATCACTGTCTTTTGTCTATAAAAAATTAATACCACATTCGGGAGGTCACCAATCAAACCAAATGTACAATACCACAATTGAAGGGCTCAACTTTCTTACAACTTTGGTGTATTCTAGTTTTCCTACTGCCCTAGTTACAAATGTTATGAGAGTTGAAACATTCCACTCTCACTACAACTCAGGGGTCATAGGTTTCCTATTTACACCTACTAAGTAATAAGAGAAGTCTCATAAACAATAGGTTGATCCTACCTCTTGCCATATGATGCAGTATCTATAACAAAGCCCTAACAAGGGCAGGATCCCAACAACCAAATAACCATCCCGATATGTGTCCAAACCCAATTTACCATAATCCAAAGTTTCATGCATGGGCAAGTATACAAGCCATACTCAGATTATAATATTTACATTAGATTATCCAACCTAATAGTATAACTTTTATGATGTCCCATGTTTATAATATCATCACTATTATCTAAGCATATCTTCCATTCTTAGCCAAGTAACCAAACTAATTACATACTTAGTTAAAATGTCACTTCAAAATACACATACATTTTACTAAATGTATTATTATGCTAAGCTAGTGATTATTGTAACATTATAACCTCATCCTTCTAATATCTTTATTATTATTCACTTATATGTTGCATATCTTATGCTTGTTTGGGCAAAAAAAAAGAGGTACCTAAACTTATTAAAAAAGCAGGCAAAAAGGCAAAATAGAAGTCAATGTTGCGGCATAGAAGAACCATGTCACGACATTGAAGTGGTAGCGGACTCAATGTCGCAACATAGTAATCCTATGTCATGACACTGAAGAACATGACGGAACCATGAAGAATAAGTAGTGTCATGACATAGACAAGGTATGTCATGACACAGAAGTGGCCGTGGGCTCAATGTCGCGACACTGAGACCTTATGTCATGACACTAGACAATATTACTGCTACCCACCCTTTTTCTCATGAGAACTTGTCCTATTTCCTCACTCCCAATGTTTCTTGATTAACCACTTAATTTTCCCCAAATCTCACTTTGTTTAAAGTTGATTTTTTTCCACTAATCCCACCTATCTATCACAATACTTTTAAGAAACAATTCTATTCTATTTATAACACATAATGTTTCATAACCTTTAATGCAAAATCACAATACTTTACATACACTGAATTACTTCTTAATCACATTGACTTCTTTCATTTGTACTTAATTTCCCTTCTGTACAAACTTCTCACAATGCAATCCATTTGGTTTGCCCATGTCAAAATGCAACAGGACAACGTCATCCCAATTTAAGTTATACTATAATTGATTAGTATTAACAAAGAATGATTCAAATTTCAAAAGAAGTACATAAACAATTAGCCTGCTTACCTTGTGTGTATCAAACACACTTCCCTTTTGCTACAATCCTTATATGGCAAAGTCCAAATCTGCAATTTGGAACTCCTACATTCAAAATACATATCCTTTAATTATTAAAGAGTAGAAATGTATTACTTATGAGTTTTATTCCATCCCTTAACTCTGTTTAAAGATAATCCACTTTCTTAGTTAACCTTCACTGTAAAGCAATGATTACGGATTCATTAACATAACTTTATCATACTGTTGGCCTTTTTTTACTATTTCATCAAACATTCATAATGCAGTTTTTGAAATCCCATATGCTTATCATTCACAAGTTGGGATTTCCATTCTAAATGACATATTACTGCATTTAAACTAAATCCTTACCAAAATCCATATTCAAAACATTCGCTTCCTACTAATTTTTCATTTTCCCCAAAATCCTATTCTTCTAATAATAAAATTCTACTTTATGAACTAAAATTCAAGTGATCTATTGAATAGAATAGGTTAATCACTAGTAGAATTAGCTTACCTCCTCTCTTCTCTATTCAAAATCCAAATCCAAGCTTTGATGCAAAACCCTATTTTCTGTAACTAGTTCCTCTCTAATCCACTGAATATTAGATATTCTCCTTACTAGCTTGTTACAGATTCTTCAATCCTTAGTCTTCTCATTGTTTAGCTTCAATTTCTTCAAGAATCAAGAAGTTCTAAAATGTTGGGGAGCAAGAGGGAGGGCTGAAGACATTTTGGGCTGGAAATTGGGGCTAGTGGAGTATTTTAAGCTCCACCTCCCCCATAGTACTTCGGTAGTGCAAATCAAAAGGAGTACATGTGGCTCACACATTATGTGTTCTAATCTTCTCTAACACTAAATTCTTTTCCTATATCTGATAATACTCAATTACTTCATTACACCCATCATGATCCTTTCATTTATATTGCAAATCATGCATATGCAGCTCATTTACATACCATGAACCAATTCTTCTCATTTCAGAAATTTTAGGATCACACATTCTATCTCCCTTACAAAACGTTATCCCAAAACTTATACAAATAAGTGGGGGTATTTAGATCTCCTCCCATCTTCTAGTTCCCAAGTTGCTTCCTCTTCTAAATGGTGTCCCCATTGTACCTTTACTAGATGAATGACCTTGTTTCTCAACTATTTTTCCTTGGCGTCCAATATTTGAATTGGTTGCTCCACATATTTTAGGTTTTCTTTAATTTAGATTTCTTCTGATGCCAAGGTGTGAGATGAACTTGGTTCATGCTTTCTCAATGAAGACACATGGAAGACATCATTGAATGCAATTAGTAGCGGTGGCAATGCAATATGGTACGCTACCTTGCCAATTCGATCCAAAATTTCATGAGGACTAATGTACCTTGGGCAAACCGCACTACACCCTTCATTGGAGATACTTTTAATAAAACTTTATCTCCTACCTGAAATTCCAAGTCATGCCTTCTTATGTCTGCATAGCTCTTCTAACTGGACTGAGTAACACGGATCTTTTTCTTAATTTATACTACCTTTTTAACTGTGTCAGCAATCATCTTTGGCCCTACCAAGGTAGTCTCACCTACCTCAGTCCAATATAGTGGAGATCTGCATTTACACCCATATAGTGCCCCAAAAGGAGCCATTTGGATATTAGAGTGATAACTATTATTATACGCGAATTCAATCAATGATAAGTACTAGCTCCAAGTTTTGCCCCATTCTAGAGTGCAAGCTCTAAGCATGTCTTCCAACTGCTGATTCACTCACTCTGTCTACCAATTTGTCTGGAGATGATAAGTGCTACTGAAATCTAGGCATGTCCCCATAGCCTTGTGTAGCGCTCTCCAGAATTTTGAAGTGAATACTGATCCTCTATCTGAAATAATCACTTTGGGCACACCATGCAATCTTACTATTTCCCTCTGATAAATCCAAGCATATTTCTCAACAATAAATGTGATTTCAACTGATATAAAATGGGCTACTTTAGTTAATCTATCCATAATGACCCAAATGTTATCAAACCCAGCGACTGTCTTTGGCAGACCAATAATAAAATCCATTATTATGTCTATCCATTTCCATTCAAGAAGTTCAATAGACTACAATAACCCACTTGATTTTTGATGTTCTGCTTTCACTCTTTGTATGTTAGACATTTAGCTAGATATTTAACAATATCATTTTTCATATCACTCGCAATTTTAATCTCTGAAATTCTTCTTCTAATGACTCTTCTTAAGCTACTCAGATCTCATCCATTAAGGTAGGCTGAATGTGTAATTGACACAACTGGGTCACCATTCCTTTTATCTCAACTTGTAAGTCCATACTTCTCAATTCTTCAAACAATTCTTGTTTTTGTGTTAACATACATGCTAAATTGCTTCCAGATTTCCTACTCAAAGCATCAGCTACAACATTTACTTTGCCAGGATGATAATGAATGCTCAAATCATAGTCTTGTAATAGTTCTAGCCATCTTCTCTACCGCATATTCAACTCTTTCTGAGTAAATATGTATTTCAAACTTTTATGATCTATGTATACATCAATTTTTTCTTCATAAAGGTAGTGTCTCCATATTTTTAAAGCAAACACTACTGCCGCCAACTGTAAATCGTGAGTTGGATAGTTATGCTCATGGGATCATAACTGACATAATGCATAAGCTATCACGTTGCCATGTTGTATTAGAACACAACCCAATCCTTTCTTAGATGCATCACTATATATCACGAATCCACCTTGGCCTGATGGGATTGCAAGAACTGGTGCTTCCACTAACCATCTATTTAATTCTTGAAAAGCAGTTTCACACTTCTCATTCCATTCAAATAAAACTCCTTTAAGAGTCAACTGTGTTAGTGCCAAAGCTATTGTGGAGAAGCCTTCAACAAATCTCTGATAAAACCCGGCTAATCCTAGAAAAATCTTAAACTCAGTCACAGTGCTTGGTCTAGGCCCATTTACTACAACTTCTATTTTATGAGGATCTACAGAAATACAATCTCCTAAAATAACATGACCTAGAAAAGCTACATTATTCATCTAGAAGTCACACTTTTTCAATTTTGCATAAAGCTTTTCTTCTCTAAGTCTCTGCAAAGCCATTCTCAAGTGTGATTCATGACTCTCTCTATCTCTTGAATAAATTAGAATATCATCGATGAAAATAATTACAAACTAATCCAAGTAGGATTCAAATACCCTATTCATTAAATTCATAAAAACAGTGGGAGCATTCGTTAATCTGAATGGCATTAATAGAAATTCGTAATGCCCATATCGTGTTCTGAATGCAGTCTTCTGAACATCTGAAGGCTTAAACTTCAATTGATGATACCCTGACTGTAAATCAATTTTGGAGAACACTGTGGCTCCTTGCAACTGATTTAATAGATCATCTATTCTGGGCAACGGATATTTGTTCAGTTCCTGATAATCGATACACAAGAGAAGACTCCCATCTTTCTTCTTTACAAACAACACCGATGCACCCATGGCGATACGCTGGGATGGATAAATTCTTTATCCATTAAGTCTTGCAATTGCACTTTTAACTCTGCTAATTCAATTGGTGCCATCCTGTATGGGGCCTCAAACATTGGCTCTGATCTGGGTTGGAGGTCAATACAAAACTCTACTTCTCGTTCAGAAGGCAATCCAGATAATTCACTAGGGAATATGTCTGGAAAATCTCATACTACTGGTATATCCTCCAGTAGTTGATGTTTGGAATGGGTGTCGATAGTTGAAACTAAGAATGCTTCACACCCTTTCCTCAATAGACTAAGGGCTTTCATAGTTGACAAGAGCTTAGGAGCTTTGCCCTTAGGTGAACTTCTAAAGGTAATTTCTACCATATCAGGAGTCTTCAAAGTTATCTACTTGGTTTTGCACTCAACTTTAGCTTCATACTTGGTTAGCCAATCCATACCCAATATGATATCTAAACCTTCCATATTCAAGATAATTAAGTCAGCATAAAACTATCTGCTTTCAATCACTACAGGTATTTCATAACATATCTCTTTAGCAATAATAACTACTTTCAAAGGAGTGGACACTTCTATTACAGGACACATCGGGCATTTAGACAACCTAACTCTATTTACAAATGTAATAGAGATAAAAGATTGAGAGGCAACCAGATCAAATAAAACATATGACATGTAATTACATAAAGAAAGATTACCAGCAATTACATGGTCCATGGTCTGGGCTTCCTGGGCATTGGTAGCCTGTACCACAACAGTTAATGGAGGTCTATGTTGTTCATTCTGCCACCCAAGAACGACATTAGGTCCTTAACATCTGCCTCACATCTAACCCCCTCCACGTTCAGGCTGAGATGGAGCTTGGGAAGTTATGCTTTTATTCCTTTCTTTATTAGGACAATTCCATCTAATATGACCAGTTTCACCACATGCAAAGCAAGTGAGTGGCCTTCGCTCTCCCACATCCCATGGCTGACTCGACCCTTGACTAATTTCTTTCATCTATCCTAGAGTCGATCTAGTTGGCCTTCCTCCCGGCTTCCTTAACAGCATTGGACAGTCAAACCTTAAATGTCCCAGCTTCTTACAATAATTACAAATTTTCTCAGATAATATACTACCACTCTACTCAGTTTTCAACAAATTTGTCGCCCCTACTCAGTTTCTCTCATACATATCCTCTCCCTAAATTTGGACTGTTCCTTAACCTCTCTTTCTACCACACGAGCACACTCTAAGATATCCTCATATCAACTCAACATGAGTGGGGCTAACTTCTCCCGAATATCTAACCGCAATCCTTCTTGGAATTTCTAAGTTGTTTCAAGTAAATCCATCTCGGCCCATGGCATAAACTGTGCCAAAGATCAAAACAACCCATCATATTCTTCCATAGTTCTATTACCCTGTAATAATGTTAGGAATTTAGTAGCTCGCCTAGCCTTTTCACTAGCCAGCACATATCTGCGAAGTAATCTCTCTCTAAAATCAATCCAGGTCCCTACAACATTTCTAGTTACTATTAATTTCTCAGTATGCCACCACTCATCTGCCTCACCCTCTAGCTGGTAAATTCCATATACTACCTTATGCTCTTCAGGACATTCCATATATGAAAATGCTTTTTCCATACCAGATAACCATTCATTTACCACATGATAGTCCCTCTGTCCCTTGAAAGTTGTAAGTTTCATACTTTGGAAAGCTTTCATATCTAAGCCTATTATAGGTTGTCTTTGAGCTGGTTGCCCCATTTCTATTTCTACATTTACTAGCCTTGTATGCGGCCTTGCCATTTTTTGAGGCTCCTCTACCTGCCTCTATTAGTTTTGGACTATTTCTTGTAATGTTTGGGCAATGCACGCTATCATAGTCATTATAGTGCCAAATTCCTGAGTCATTGGTGGAGGTGCATAGGTGGAACTGCATCAACACTAAGAATTGCGTTGCCCGACCTCTCTATTCTAGCAGGCTCTACCCCTTGACCTTCCTCAGGTTCAACTATCCCTTCTTTAACTTCATTTTGGGTCAACCTTGCCATTCCATCTGCCTTGGAGGCTTCTACCTGAGTTTCCCTAATAATAACCCTTGTCGCTCAAGTTCGGTAATTCTTCTCGGCGACTCCTCCTCCATAATGGAGGCTTTACCATTATCCCCTCTCTTCCTTGGTGCCAGGACTGTATAAGGAAGAGTATCGGATCATATAATAACATGATATCAAAATAACAATTTGACTTATCAACATAAAAATTCAAATTGCATTTTATGCTAACGTTCCCCCATTGTTCCCACATTGAAACAAAGACTATGCATTTTATTCTATCGCTGACTTCCAACACTCTTACCATTATAGTTCTGAGACTTATCTTAACTATTCTTCTGTGTATCAGACTTATACGCTCTGATACCACTCTACAACGCCTAGCTTTCTAAGGTATTACTCTGGCAGGAACAAGAGGATTCTCGGCTAGAATCTCCCATGAACATACCCACTTACACCTAAATAAACATTCACAAACACCCACATCTACCCAGAATTATAGTCCCACTATATAGGTAAAGTGTATGGAAATCCTCCTTACGTCTAACAAATCAATGACATGCAACTTAACACTCCACACAATTAAATTTATATTATTTACACCATCAATATACTAATTAAATCACACTTTATATATATTCCAAAAGATTTCAAAAAAAGATAAGAAACTCTAATCATCATGGTTTATACTTCTCTTGAGCTCTAACCCCTCATTAGGCTCCATTTTCTGCCCTGTCAACTAAAACATAATAAAATATAGTGAATTCAAGTAACTCAATAAGCAGGCATAAATCAAATCAATAATTAAATCATAGAATGGAATAAAAATTCATATGCTCAATGTACAACTAGACTATCATAGATTGCATATAAATAGTAACAAAATTCCCCAATACAAATCTATTAATATCTGATTGTGTCTATTCAAATTTAAATCCACTTTATTTCTAATGCATTCCTTTTTTATTTCCAGTCAATCACTGTCTTTTGTCTACAAACAATTAATACCACATTCGGGAGGTCACCAAACAAACCAATTATACAATACCACAATCAAATGGACTCAACTGTCTTAGAACTTCGGTGCATTCTAGTTTTCCTACTACCCTGGTTACGAATGTTATGAGACTTGAAACATCTCACCTTCACTGGAACTCAGGGGTCATAGGTTTCCCATTTACACCTACTAAGTAATAAGAGGAGTCTTATAAATAAAAGGTTGATCAGACCTCTTTGCCAAACGAGGCAGTATCTATAACAAAGCCCTAACAATGGTGGGATCCCAATAACCAAATTACCATCCCGATAAGTGTCCAAACCCAATTTACCATAATCCAAAGTTTCATGCATGGGCAAGTATGCAAGCCATACTCAGATTATAATATTTCCATTCGATTATCCAACCCAATAGTACAACTTTTATGAAATCCCATGTTTATCATATCATCACTATTATCTAAGCATATCTTCCATTCTTAACCAAGTAACCAAACTCAATTACATACTCAGTTAAAATTTCACTTCCAAATATATATACATTTTAATAAATGTATTATTATAATAAGCCACTGATTATTGTAACATTATAACCTCATCCTTCTAATATCTTCATTATTATTCGCTTATATGTTGCATATCTTATGTTTGTTTGGGAAAAATAAAAGAGGTACCTAAACTTGGTCAAAAAGCAGGCAAAAAGCAAAATAAAAGTCAGTGTCGCGACACAGAAGAATCATGTCGCAACATTGAAGTGGTAGCGGACTCAATGTCGCAACACAGTAATCCTATGTCATGATACTGAAGAACATGCATGGAACCATGAAGAACAAGTAGTATTGCGACACAGACACGGTATGTCATGACACAAAAGTGGCAGTGGGCTCAATATCGTGACACTGAGACCTTATGTTGTGACACTAGACAATATTCCTGTTGCCCACCCTTTTTCTCATGAGAACTTGTCTTATTTCCTCATTCCCAATGTTTCTTGATTAACCACTTAATTTTTCTCAAATATCACTTTGTTTAACATTGATTTTCATCCACTAATCCCACCTATCTATCATAATACTTTTCAGAAATAATTCTATTCTATTTATAACACATAATGTTTCATAACCTTTAATGCAAAATCACAATACTTTACATACATTGAATTACTTCTTAATCACATTGACTTCTTTCATTTGTACTTAATTTCCCTTCTTTACAAACTTCTCACAATGCAATCCATTTGGTTTGCCCATGTAAAAATGTAACAGGCCAACCTCATCCCAATTTAAGTTATACTATAATTGATTAGTATTAGCAAAGAATGATTCAAATTTCAAAGAAGTACATAAACAATTAGCCTGCTTACCTTGTGTGTATCAAATGCACTTCTCATTTTGCTACAATCCTTGTATGGCAAAGTCCAAATCTGCAATTTGGAACTCCTACATTCAAAATACATATCCTTTAATTATTAAAGAGTAAAAATGTATTACTTATGAGTTTTATTCCATCCCTTAACTCTGTTTAAAGATAATCCACTTTCTTAGTTAATCTTCACTATAAAACAATGATTACAGATTCATTAACATAACTTTATCATACTATAGCCCTTTTAGTGCTATTCCATCAAACATTCAAAATGTAGTTTTTGCAATCCTAAGCTGGGATTTCCATTCTAAATGATATATTATTGCATTTAAACTAAACCCTTACCAAAATCCATATTCAAAACATTTGCTTCCTACTAATTTTTCATTTTCCCTAAAATCCTATTTTTCTAACAATAAAATTCTACTTTACGAACTAACATCCAAATGATCTATCAAATAGAATAAGTTAATCACTAGTAGAATTAGCTTACCTGCTCACTTCTCTATTCAAAATCCACAATCCAGGCTTTGATGCAAAACCCTTGTATTTTCTATAACTAGTTCCTCTCCAATCCACTGAATATGAGATATTCTCCTTACCACCTTGCTATAGATTCTTTAATCCTTAGTCTTCTCATTGTTCAGCTTCAATTTCTTCAAGAATCAAGAAGTTCTAAAATGTTGGGGAGCAAGAGGGAGGGCTGGAGACATTTTGTGCTGGGAATTCGGGTTGATGGAGTATTTTAAGCTCCACCTCCCCCATAATACTCTGGCAATGCAAATCAATAGGAGTACATGCGGCCCACACATTATGTGTTCTGATCTTCTCTAAAATTGAATTCTCTTCCTGTATCTCATAATACTCAATTACTTCATTACACCCATCATGATCCTTTCATTTATATTGCAAATCATGCATATGTAGCTCATTTACATACTATGAACCAATTCTTCTCATTTAATAAATTTCAGGGTCTCACAAATGAGCACTTCCATCAAATTGGACAAGAACAAAAAAGGTAAATCTATTTGCCAAAAACTTTATAAAAGCATGATAGGATCTCTATTGTATCTTACTACTAGTAGGCTTGATATTATGTTTAGTGCCTACATATGTGCTAGATTCCAATCAGATCCTAGAGAATCATATCATACTGCTGTAAAAAGAATCTTTAGATACCTCTTGGATACTCTCATAAGCTCTTAATATATCATGTCTTTATATTTAAATTCATATATTTAAGATCCTCTTTTAATATTTTTTCATTGGTTTATATTGACAATTAGTGAATATTCCACTTAACAGAGTTTGTTTTATTGTAGAAATAAAAATCTGTAAAATGAAATTGAAGATTACAAAAGGTGTCACTTTAAAGAAATTTTTAGGATTGAAGAAGGTTGATTTGAAAAATGTGTTAAACATGAAAGCTTTATCCTTTGTTCTTATGTTTCTAATGCATCAAGAATCACATAATTCTGAGTTTATATGAGAAACTTATAGCTAAAATAGTGCAACTTTCTTTAAAGCTTCATAGTCGTTTGTTAATTCATCTGACAGAAGGTGTTACTTTCAGGCCCCATGACTCATAGAGGATGGACGATTTAAAACAAGTGATCTGCATGAAATTTGAAGCACCTAAAATTATCTATCCAATTCAAAAAAATTATACAATTTTGAGTTTGTATGAGAAAGTTATAATACAAATACTAAAACTATCTCCATAACTACTTTGTCTGTAGTAAGTAGAAAGTCATTTATAGTAAGTAGAGATTTGTCTAAGGTGAATTGCATGAAGCAAAACTTTATCTACAGACTAACCATAGACAAAGCAGATTTGTTTAAGATAAATTTCAAGAAGTTGAACTTTGTCTGTAGATTAATCATAGATGAAGCAAATTTGTCTAAGACAAAGTAGATTCATCTATAGCAAGGTTACTTTGTCCATAGCTAAGACAAAGTTTAGAATGCAGAAAGCTTAGAAAATGCAAAAAATAGTTTTAGGATGAAATATAGGTGTGAAACATGAAAATTTTAGATATGTTCAATGTGATGTTGTTGTCCAAACTATAACTTCAGAAATCAACAATGTATTTTTAGCAATTGGGTTCCACAATGATCAACACTTGCAATTATTTGAGTTATCTTTGGAAGCAAATTTCTCTACATAAATTACTAAAATTTTCTGAAGTTTAGAATGCATAAGCTATTGAAATTTTTGAAAGGCATCTTTGAAAACCAGTTGTGCAACAATTCTATCTATTTTGGAACTCTTATTTTTACGCATGGAAGCCATCTTTTTGTGTGGAAAGACAGAGTTATTTTTAGAAGAGGATCTTTGTGCAAAAAGGAATTGCGATTTGTGAAGGAGTTCTATTAAAACCCTACTGTTTGGGTTATTTAAGGATGTTCATGATAGAGAAAAAGGGGGGAAAACAGTTCAGCATAGAGTTTGGGCGAGAGAAGCAAGGAGAGCAAGCGAGATTTCAAGTTCTGCAATCATGCATAATTCAGAGAGTTTTATTTCTATTTTTATTATGAACTAAATTCCTTTTTTTGGGGCAATGATGTATCCCTCCTTAATATTTATTATTAATAGAGATTATTAGTTTATTAACTCAATATCATCTTATTTCATTCATTGTATATAATATAATCATCTTATTTATTTAATTGTCTGATCACCAATTATGTGAATTAGCTTGATTATCTTTAAGTATGTGGTTAAGGTAGATGTCATATGTTAAACTATGTACTATGCTCTTTTGAATGAATAAGTAGATGATTAAGGTCGATGCCATATGCTAAACTATTCTACTTTGTTCATTAAAGTTCTTCTGATCTTCATGAGTTTTCAATCTCAATTACACTACGTGCCATAGGTAATTGGGATGAGAGAAAATACTTAATTTAAACCCAAACACCTAATGGTAATAATCATATAGTGGATAGAATGAACCCAATATACGAAATTGATACCAACATCTCAACAATACTAAATATCATTGAGTGGTGCAGTCAGATCCCCTGACTCTTAAAACCTGAATACTATTTTACATTACTCACTTCCATCAAGTTTTCTGTTATTGTATATTACATTTTTATTTACTTAGTCTTTAACTTATATTGTTGATTTAGGATAACTGAGTAATTAGTATAATTAAATCAGTTTGATAGTTCTCTGTGAGATCGACCCTTGCTAAGCACACTATACTGCTATACACTCATGTACTTGCAAGGAATTATAATTTGACCATCACACTCCAAACCTCAGTTTATGGTGTACAAAAGGTTTAGATTTTG
Source organism: Pouteria campechiana (assembly GCA_036873735.1). Taxonomy (NCBI): domain Eukaryota; kingdom Viridiplantae; phylum Streptophyta; class Magnoliopsida; order Ericales; family Sapotaceae; genus Pouteria; species Pouteria campechiana. The sequence goes on from JAYJMB010040505.1 coordinate 16,167, forward strand.
AGTTAGTTGGATACTCTAATACTAATTTTGCTAGTTATAAAGTAGATAGAAAGATTACCTTAGGGACTTGTCAGTTTCTTGAAAACATGATCATCTCATGGTTCTATAGGAAATAGACATCTGTTGTACTATCAACTGCTGAGGTTGAATATGTTGTAGTTGGGAGTTGTTGTGCCTAAATTCTCTAGACAAAATAACAGCTGGGTGACTATAGTCTTAAGTTTGTTGATACGCCCATTTGATCTGATAATACCAATGCTATAAATCTGACCGAGAATACTGTTATGCATTCTAGATCTAAACTATAGAGATCAAGTACCATTTCATTAGAGAATCACAATGTTTATTTCAAACTTATACCAACTAAAAAATCAGTTAATAGACATTTTCACCAAGCCAATCTCAAAGGAGAGATTTTGCATGATTATAAGGGAGTTAGGTGTGATAGATCCTCATGTGCAATGCTTATGTCTTGATCATAACATTTTGGTTGCAAATACTTGATTTGACTACTTATACTTTCTACATTTCATGTGCTATATATGCATGTCTTAATATGGTGTGCAACTTAGAATATTTCAAACATATCTTAAGACACACCTTCGGACGTTATGAAACTTCACTTCATAATAGAGTTTCAAACACCATTCATTTTCGTCCAAAAGCATTATTTATGTCCAAAGTCTGAAATTCTACCTTATGTCTGAAATCTCCTATCTTCTTTCGAAACTCAACTGACTCACTCATAAAGTCCAAAATTGTGTTTGACTGATCATTTTTGAGACAATGCACTCTTTTCCCTAGTGAATAGGAAACCTCTTCATCGATCTACTTTAGCAAATTCATTTATTCCAATCCTCAGAAACACTACTCAAAATTATCTTTATCTTCTCCTCTCGCAACCAAAACACATTCACTACCATGGAGGGAAGAAAGAGTGTTTACAAGATAGCGTGGACAAAGTTCACCAGAAAAAGCACAGAAGAATCTAAAGACTTCAATTGATCAAAGCAGAGCAATTTTGATAAAGAAATTTTTGAGAAGTCATTGATTGGAGATGAATCTTTAGAAACAGTTCATAGTATCTATGAAGGTAAAGATCATATGATAGAATGGATTTCTACAAGAGATATTATGTTCTTAGGATGTACAAAGATTGGCTTCCAAGGATATGAGAATCATTATAATATAAGCCAAATGGTCCGAAGCTTAACTCAACCACATCTAGAGGCCAATATAGAGGAAGGAGAAAAGAAGAGTAGAAGTCATAGTCGCATCACCCCTTCCCTCATCAAAAACTTTGGCTCTTCTGATATGACCTTCACAAAAGTAATGGATGCATGCCTATGCATGATTCTAAACTTTTTTGATAGATCATAATTGGGCTCCACCCTAATCCATCTACCCCATCCATTTCTTCCATCCACCCCATCTCTATTGCACTTCTCACAATCTAAGTGTACCTCTATTTTAACTTCTATTACACTCAAATTGCTTTCATTGTAAATCTGTTTGCACTAAAATAGCTTTGCTTGTAACTGTTGGTTCCAATAAGATGGCTATATCCAAGAGGGGAAGGGTGAATTGGATATATAAAATTTCGTTGCTTACCTTTATTTGACCATTTATCTTTTTTTGTGCTTATGTGTGATATGATATAAAGTAAATGATAAAATTGTAAACTTCATTAAGGATAAAGCAGGTAAACAAACACAAACGCAAATAATATAACTTGTATAGTGGTTCAGGAACCCCATCTCTATATTTACTCTTCCAAGAGCACACACTCATTATACCTTGGGTTCAACTATATACCATATAATGAAAATATAATAGTGCTCCTAATACTCTTCTAGATTCCAACTCTAGAGGGCATAAATAGTATTCCCATCACTCTTCTGGATTCTAGCTCCAAGGGGCATAAACATAGTACTCCCAACACTCTTTTAGTTTTCATGAGCTCACTAGGAAACTCACTAGTTTTGAAATCACTAGCAAACTTGATATTTTCTACAAATCACCAACAACTCTCTAGTTTTCATATTAACTAGAAAACTTATACACTTTATAAAGTGTTACAATGAAGCACAGGAGAAGATGAAATCTTTTACAACTCTAACAACATAGAAAGATCTTCCTAAAATGTAAACTCAATGGCCATATAGATATGTAGATTGAAGCTTATGAAAGATAGATGGCAATTTAAGCTCTTAGCCATGGGTGAAAGGATTTGCATAAGATTAAGCACATTTGAAATTTCTTCCTTCACCCCTATATCATCATTCCACCTTGTCTCCTTAAATAGCTTCTTCATAAATTCCAATTGTTGGAGAAGATGGGTTTCTTTACATGTAGAAATGAGAGCAGTATTGAATGAATAAGACCATTGAGATTTCTACTATTGAAGTCCATGCTTTTCTATTTTTTCTCGAGCTGCTATATCGCCATTCAAAGAGGAAGATGAGCAGTGTTAAAAAGGTATTCCTCATTTGACTTGTCATAGCATAAAAATACTTATAGCATCGCTTGTTGTTGGAATGGTGACTAATTTAAGTCTGCAAAATGACAACATTTTACAAATGTCATTTGAATGCTAATCACATAAATTGATTTTTCTCTGACAAGTCATGGCTTCTCTCTGTTTGCATTTGTCTTCCATAAGTTGTAGACAAATTCTTTCATAGGTTTGTCTATTAGTTGAACTTCCATAAGAGTGATTTGTTTATTGTAAGTAGTAGACAAACTTTGAATAGCACAAATGAAGTCAAACTAACTGATAGACAAACTCTACTTTGTTTGCCTGAATTCCTCTAGGAGATTTGTCTATTGATCGATCCTTTGTGCATGTGCTTTGTCTGTTGTAAATAATAGATGAATTTTGGGTGTCGTAGATGAAGTCGGACTGGTTGATTGATAGAGTTTTCTTTTTCTATATGAATAGATAAAGTGTAATGTTCTTCTTTTGTTCCTCATTTGTCTATTGGAGGTGGCAGACAAAGTTTGCTTTGTCTTGCTTGAATAGACAAAAGTATACTATTCATCTAATGTAAGCAATCAATGAACTTTGCTCTGCTTTATCTTGGATGGAGTAGTTTTGCACGTTGCATAGGTTTGTCTATTGTAAGTTGCAAATGAACATGCCTTTCTCTATTGAAGTCCCTTTTTTGTCCAAGCAGCTCTTTATCTATTCAGCTTCATTTATGTTCACTATGCAGCTTCTACTTTATCTTTCAATTTGGTTGATGCTTTGTCTATAGTAAGTAACAAATGAGCTTTTGATCAATAGATGAAGTGAAGTTCTTCAATTATTCTGCACATTTCAAGCAACAGAAGGGTTTCATTCTTGCAACTTCTTTATTTCTTCAATCTTTATTTATCTATCTTGGTTCAGCTAAAGTTACACTCCCCTATTTGTTCATATTGCATTTTTATCCTCAAATGAATCCATTCTTCTAACTTTGTTGATTAGACAAAGTTTTTTTCTCTTTATGCATGATTGTCTAGGTGGCAATTTCTTCTTTCTTTCTTTGAATGGGTATTTGATGGAGCTTCTTCTTCTTTCTTTATCTTAAACAAACTTATCTGGTCGGTGTAGATAGTTCAAATTTTTTGACCATGAAAATAATTTTTCGACTATGGCTTCATTTTAAACTACTTCGGTCTTGCATTTATTTGTGAAGATTTCTCGTTATGGTTAACAGATAATGTAGACTCATCATAGCACATCTTCAAAGCCTTGTTTTCTCCCTTGCTTTGTTCATAAAGCTTCTCTTAGACAATGCAGTCGTTCTTATTGCTTTTCTCCAAACCTTCTACTTTTTCCTTCTTCTTCTTCCACATTTTTCATTTGTTTAGCCTCTTTCAAATGTAGCATATAGTTGTGCCAGTTTGTTGCAAATGATTATGATCCTGCACTTAAACTTTTTTGTACATGTTACATTGTATATAATAATAAATTATATTTTATCCTTATGTGATTTAATCATATTATAGAGCAAGGATAACATACATCTTTATTAAATACATAATTTGAAAGGTTAAGTAATTATGATACATAGTATGATTTGACAAATTTGTGCAATAAGGAATAATTAATATTATGTATATCATAAAGTAAAGAATGTATGCTTGTACAATCAAACATTCATAGTTATGTGTTCATATCATTTAACATTTATTAATTCATAACTATGCATATGATTGTTAGAGATTCAAGCATACATATTTCTTATCTTAAAATAAGTTTTGTTATCATCAAAATCACATACAATATACTTGCAGTAACTCTATTTGTCCTAAAATGCAATGAAATATCTTTCTACATTACTTTTGAATATTTTATCTTGATGTAAATTTTATGTTACATCTATTTTCTTTCCCTCACACCTTTTTGATAATGACAAAAAGGAGAAGAATTTACTTGTTTTAATAAATTATAATCAAGTGTACTCATTTAGTGGGAAAAATTATATCTAACTAACTGTCTAATAAAAAGAGGAAGAAAATTAAAAACATAATGCTTAGTTATAAGATTATCTATCGAGATTGGATAGTTAATAATATTATATGCATTTGTTAAGGGAGAGCTATGAGAAAACCATCTTATGTAATTCAAGTTCTAAGGAAGCTATGTGTACTTTATTATGAATGAATATATCTCTATTTAGCTCCCATATATCTTTTTAAACAATTGAATTATAATTCTTGAAAAGTATTTCACTTAAATGTTTTATCATCATCCAAAAGGGGGAGATTTTTGAATCAAACCTCCTTTAATGAGTAAATAGTTAAGCTACTAACTATTATTTTCAAGTGTGTAGTAACGAATAAAATGTAAGGGAAATAACTAAAGTAGATAGCACACACAAGATGAAATCAAAGACAAGGGACACCATGTATCAAAGGAAGAAAACATAAATGCTCAAAGAGTATGGCAGACATTATATATAAGTTTCAAAGTCACTTCAAATGCATTCTCAATCGCTGCAAAAACCAATTAGATTGATGCCCAAGTTTGTACACAAAGACAACTTCAAAAACATACTTCAGAAGAAGAGAAATGTTGTTTGGACAAAGTGAAGCCAAATTCTAGACTCAAGCAAAGGTTTGGATACTACAGAACTAAGTTCGAACACTATGAAGACCAGTTTGTACATAGAGCCAAGTTCCAACACTGGTGAAGTATGAAGTCAAGATACTGGAAGTTCAATGCCAATTTTGGACATTGCTAAAGTTACTCCAATGAGTCCCAAAAGTCCAAGTCTAAAAATCTTAACTCCATGCCTTGGGCATTGCTATTGTAGGGTCAGTTAGTCTGAAACTTAACTTTAAACACTAACAACTTATCCTTGGACATAGCTAGAGTCACTCAAGGGGCCAAAGGAATTCACACCACTTCTCAGTTCAAAATTTTACTTTGGACGCACTTTTTGGACAAAGCCAAGTGAAGTCTGTTGAAGGCTAAACAATTCATTCAGTCTGAAATTATAATTTCAGACAATGCTGCAAGCCTTCAAACAATGAGATCCCGTGAGGATAGATTTTGAATCTCAGTTTAAAAGGAGTAAAGAGAGGTCATTCCTTTGAAATTTTCTGAAAGGGCTTACAAAGCATTTACTTAGACATTAAACTTTTTCTTCCAACTCCACTGCACAAAATGCCATCTACATTCAAAGAAACATCTTCTGTGAGGACTTTTCAGAGTTCAATATTCTTTGTGTTTATTGCAAACATTTATTTTTGTTGTATTTTTATTTTTGTATAAATCAGCCTATGTAAGAGGCATTTTTATTGTTGTAATGCCCCACCCTAGGGCCTATACATTTTACCATTTCCCTATTTCTAAGATAATTTTCTGCCAAAAATTAGGTAACCTGCCTTGAATAATAATGATCTTAACCTAAAATATATTAATTATTTAATTCTACAACATAATCATAAAATAAGAATATTAACCATAAAATAATCATACCCACACCCACACCCACAACTTCATTCTCAGGACCAAAACCATATCATGACGGCAATACATCGTATTATAGATCATTTAGAAATCTTTTTAAACTACATTCATACAAATACATTATGAACTTTACAAGTCTTAATTATCCTTTGGGATTACAATCCCAATTCATCATGTCACACAACACGAAGATCTCTTATAGTCTTGCTCATCAGTCCCAACTCACAATTAGGATTCTTAACCTGACCTACCAGCTAAAAAATTAAAATAAGAAGGCATGAGTTGGGCAACTCAGTAAGTAGGTAAGTATGATATAAAATAATAATCCATTAAAACAATATGTTCAGAACCAAAATATGAATAAAAACATAGCAATGCAATTATACTATGAGGTCCAAGTCCTCAATTTCCCAACACAATGCTCTATGCCATTCAAAGGTATCAAATCATATTATAGTTATGCCATCTAGGAATATCATGTCAAGTCTAGGCCACTTTAGGTCTTTCACATGTCATAAATATGCGTTCTAGGCACTTTATCTTATTATCACATTCAAATTACAAAATTGTAACTGTTCTATTCAGGCACACCCTCATACTAATTGACAACCATTTTGTGAAATACTAATCATGGAATGTTTCTCATTCCATCAGTATACATATTCATATCATATAACTTATATCATCACAATCATGGGATACTTCCTATCCCATCACTCTCACATATTCATGAAATATATATAGAAAGAAAAGCCACAGAATAATCTCTATTCCCATTCATTCATGCATAAGATAAGTAAATAGGGAATACATGCTATTCTCGACATTCTACACATGCTCAACAAAATGCATATCAACTCAATCATGGGATAATCCTTATCCTCATCAATCATCAATTGACACTTCTATGTAACAAATCAACCTTAACTACTGCAACATAAAGGGATATTTGCTATCCCCAATATTCATGCCTTCACTAAAAGGAGTAAACATCATTATTGAATATAACACTGGATATCTACTATCCCAAATCATGCATACATGCCCAGATATAAATCATGGGATCATGACTATCCCCAACTATCCATTTATTCAACTAGAAAAGAGCTTACTTACCTCAATAGAGTACAATTTCACCACTTCTTGAGTTTCATAACTCCACAAGCTCCACAGCTTCCCATTCATAACTCCACAAGCTCCATAGCTTCCCATTCATACTCAACTAATCCTACATACACAAAAATACCATTCACTTACTAATGCAATTTCAACTAATTTATCTCCAGCTAATGCATCATGATATCTAGATACCATCAATCAGCCCGTTAATAACTTTTTTATAGCCCTTTCAAGTGTGTAGTTGCACTCTAACATAAATCACAAGTCCATCTACTTGTGTTTCTCTTTACTCACTTTCTAACTTTCATTAAATGGCTGCAATTAAACCTACACCCATCATTTATCTTGTAAACCGCATGGTTAACTCTTAAATATCTTTAAAATAACTCAATTAAGCTTTTAATTCTTTCAATTCATGGCTCACATAGCCCATATGTAAAACTCCTTTTTAACATCAATTAGGTCATAGTCCAAAATTAAAATTTTCACTCCCAAACAACATAAATAAATCCCAAAACATTATAATTCATGCATTAATCATTTTCCCCCCATGATTTTTAAAGAAATTCTATCATTTTCCCCAAAATCACTATTCATGAAACCCTACTTTAACATAATTCATCATTTCTTATGCCCGATTAAGTTCTAAAACACAATAATCAATGAATTAAATATTTTTTCCATGATTTCTACATCAATTTATATCTATTCCTCCCAAAATCACTATTCATGAGTTTATACTAAACCCCAATAAGTAGAAAACATAATTTAGATGGGGGAAACCAACTTAACTTGCTATTCACGTGTGGCTTCCGTCGTTAGACATGGTTCAAGCTTCAAATCCTCAAGAACCCACCATGGGTTATTGCAAAAACCAAGATTCCATTTCCTTTCACCATTCAACGACTAAAACCCATTTCCCTATTCATGCTTAGATGTTAAATAACCTAAATTATCTTATTTTCTAACTAATTAAGAAAGAAATTGGCTAAATGGGGTCTAGGCATAAGGGTTTGGGCATGGTAGGAAAAATGGGACAAACTGGGGCTGAAACAAAACAAGGTCAGCCTTAAAAAAGTCAGGCCACCATCATATGGCAGCCGCCCAACATACCGCCTACCCTACCACTTGTGACCGCATTTGGTACTATAGCCTCCTATGCTAGGCATTGTGCAGAAAAATACGTGGCCTCATATTTGATCACAGCCACTTGCCCATACTACTTGCCCTACCGCCTGCTAGGAGTATTTTTTAGTGTGTTAGCCATAACATTTCTCATATGAACTCTAAATTAAGTGATTCTTATTTCATTTGATAGATAATTTCAAGGGATACAACTTTTATGTTGATCATTTGTTCTAAGTTAGCCTCCATTTTGATTCGTGTAGCATCAAAGTGACACCTTTTATTTCAACATAATATGAAGCTCTAGATAGTTGTAGTATTTTAGCTATAATTTTCTCAAATGATATCCAATTCATGATTCTTGAAGGTAATTTAAAGGCTATAACTTTAGTGTTGAACACTTTTCCTAAATCATCCATCATATTTGCCAAAAATTGGATACAATTGACGCTTACATTGTATTTAGCATCATGCTCTCATGAACTTGTGCTCAAAGCACAAATTAAATTCAAATTTTCAAATTGGTTCATATCCATCATGGCCTTAGCAATATTTCCCAACACTTTCCTTTATTTTAATGCCCCGGGTGTTATAATTGTACATCATTCTTTGTTTCAAACAACAAGCAAGGGGCTTGCTATAGTGTATAAGTTTGTTAGTTAGCTTGGAAACCAACAGTTGTAAAAGTTCATTGGTGAGGTTGGAAACCAATAGTTATATAAGTTTTTTTGTGAGCTTGAAAACCAATGTGTGTAAAGTTTGTTGGTAAACTTATAAAACCAATAGGTGATTAGTAGAACATGAGTGCAGTAAGTGAGGCTGACTTAGAAAGTAGGGTAGGTGCCATGTTGGGCTGAACCACTATAAAAATACCATTGTCCTATGGTGTGTGATCTATTTTCCATTTTTTTAGCATTTTAATCTTTATCTTAGCCAAAAATTTTAAAGACTCAATTCATCACCCCTCATGAGCCACAATTTTGATGGGACCAATAGGCTAGAAGTTTATTTCAGAAATTCCTAGAGAAAATGTGCAAGAACTAAGAGTTGGAAAATTTGAGGAATCATAAGAAGCAGTAGTGGATGATTAAGGGAATGGGGAAGAGGAGTTCTTTGATGACGTTTTGGGAGAAGACAATCAGGAAGAAGAGGAGGGATATCAAGGAAAGAATGAGAAGACTCCTCATGATAGTCAGGTTGAAGAGGATTTAGGAACAACTCAATCAGGTTCTCATCACACTCTAGTCTCTACCATTCCTACTCCCACTTCAACTATTCCTACTTTATATTTTCCTACTTCAACTGTTACTACTTCTCCAATGCTTGATGCTTCGACTTTGCCAACATTCATAGCAGCAAGTCTTAATACATTCTCAAATCAATGCCTCTTCCACACAAAGTCATTCTATAAAAGTGTGTCAATCTACCAAGAAACATGACAAACAAACTCCCTCTTAAAGCTGAGAAGTATTTGAAGAGAACTTCATTTCAACTTTTATGAATTGATAAATAACTTATCTCACTTTAATCCCCCCCTTGGGTTAACTTGGTTGACTCTTTGAACACTTTTTAAAGTCAAACACTTCTGACTTTGACATTTCATATTATTAATGTTTATTCTACATGATGATGTCATTTCTTTATTGTGCACCCAAGCATGTTTCCTAGATATTTCTCTTCTTTTACTTTTGAGTAAAAGGGGGAGATAATTTGAATAATTTAATAAATAAAAGCAAAAGGCTAAAATAAGAATAAGCTCTTAGACAAGGGGAGAATTGACATTTTAAGTTAATAATTTTTTTTATTTTGTCATCATCTAAAAGGGGGAGAATTCTTCAACTCCTATTCCCCATTTTGATGATGAACAAACTTAGATGACTTGATGTGTTTGACATCTGAATTAAAATGATGTCATTACTGATCGAACACTTGGAAGATTTGATGTGATGTGATTCAATCCAATACATGGGTTGATAAGTTTTTATATGCAAGTGATACGTTAAAGATGGTATGTTGATTGAATTCCAAAATGGGAACTCAAAGTGTGATGAATTCTTTTGGATGTGTGATTGTTTGGTTGGATTTTGAAGTGTGAATGGATGATTGAATGATATGGTTGTTGTAAAGAAATTGTATGTATATGAATGGTGTAAACAAGTTGTGGAATGATTTTTTCAAAAAAATGTTATTTTTTAGGCTAAGGTAAAACATCGATGGATTTCTAAATCCATCGACATTTTCTATGAACTGTATTTTCAAATCTCGATGGATTACCAGTCAGGGACAAATTTGACAAAGTTGAACCTTGATAGATTTGAATTCGATGATGTTTGAACTTCAACTGATTACCAGTCAAGGACAAATCTTGAAAAGTCCCTGACTTGGATCTAAAGTGATTAAAAAAGTGAGAATCTAAAGCTTGAGGTTTATATCAAATTAGATTATTGTTAAACTTTGTTTTGCAGGTGATCATGATTGAAGTGAAAGCTATGAAGTTCGTTGAAGTTTGGAAGTTACCCATGTGTCAAATTGGTTGTAAGCTTAGTGTTATTATTTCCTTGTTTGTATTGATCACACCTTGGTTTAGTTTATAAACCAAAAGATAGTCTAAAATATTACAAGGTGTGTGATTTATTCAACTATACAGCTACCTAGAGTTGTAAGTATAGAGAACCAAGAATCTATACCACTTATAACTTTAGAATTAATTTGACTAGTGGAACCCAAGTCTTAGAATTTGACCTAGAGAGAGGAGTAAGTATGGATTGCCAAACCACTATAATTTCTATGTTCTTGATTTGTTCTACATAGTTGATATTGTGGTGCATTTGACACACTTTTGTTAACTCTATTTTCTTAAGCCATAGCACATGACCTACAATATCTCTGAAGAACTTTTGTATTAATCTTAATACAGAAATTTCATTAAATTAGAATTCTTTTGACATAAGACATAGTGCATCTTATGAACTATCTCAAGCCTTTTTATAAATATAGAGGAATGCCAAGGCTAAACACAACTCTTTCTCTAATTATCTTAATATCCTTTAAGAGTTTCTTACTAACTTGAGCTTTAGAGTGTATATGCCAAAATGACCCTCAGTACACCTCTCACTTGGCCATTGGATGTTATTGGTGGCCATTTCTTCCAACAATTCATATGCTTCATCCTCTGTTTACTTCATCAATGCTCCACCTACAGATGTATCAATCAAAGTTGTAGTAGCGCCTGTCAGTCCATTGTAAAAATTATGAACTTGCATCCACTTAGGTAGCCCATGATGTGGACACTATTACAGCAACTCCTTATACCTCTCTCACTCATCATATAGAGTTTCACCTTCGTGTTGAATGAAATTGTTGATCTCTATCCACATCTTTATTATTTTTGTGGGAAGGAATATTTTAGCAAGAAATTTTTAAACTAAATCATCCCAAATCATAATATAATCTGCAAGTAAAGAATTCGACCAATTCTTTACTACATCCCACAATGAAAAAGGGAATAACCAAAGGCGAATGGCATCATCAGAGACTCCATTGTACTTGATAGTATCATATATGAAGCAAATCAAGGGGTTGCACACATAGAGGAAGCTCATGAGAAGCAAGAAGCCATTCAAGCACAAGCTACACGTGATCCATTGAGTCATCCAAGTGGACCAATCACAAGACTTAAAGCCAAGCATTTCAAATAAGCTCTAAATGGGTTGATTCAACAAGTTAGTGAAGTGGCATACACATGGAGGCCTCACATAAGTCACAACTAAGTTCAAGAGATCCTAGTCATCATGATTAAGGTTCTAGAAAACTCACATTAAGGTTGCACATGTCTTCAGCAATTCTTGGAGCCAAGTTGTCAGTTTTTGCATTTTGGGAAACTTTTCTATTTTGGAGTGACAAGTGTCTGTCAAATTATCAACTCTATCTTTTGATTGTTATTTCTGAATTACAAATTTCTAATATTCAGATTTGTAAGGTCATAAATACAAATATGAATACTTTCCCTTTTTAGTTTCATTTAGGCATAAATTAGGGGTTTGACTTATCTAGTTTCCCTTTTTGAATTCTTAGGATGATTAAGCATTAATTTGTAAAATTTGAGGATTTTCCAAGAAGGAAAATTCATGGTTTATATGTAAAACAATCAGAATATTTTCGGCATTCAAATAGTGAGAAAATATGTTTTCTTTGGTATTTGAAAGGACTTTCGTGAACTTATCAAGTTAATCTTGTGGTGTTCATCAATTTAACTTATCACGTTGATTCTTAGGATTTCTTGAGATTCTTGGTGTGGTGTCTTAAATCAAATTGTAGCTTTGGTTCTTATCTTGCTAGGTAATGGGTCAAAGTTCAACCATCCAAAATGTGTTCTTTGCAGATCTTGGGGTTCTATTACATACATTGGTACTGGGTTTCATCATGTGTTGGTGAGGTTCATATCAATATATCTCTAGAAAATTTGCAATGTGGGCATTAGGATCTTCATTAGGTAGTCTAGTGAATTGAGTTGCTTGAATCATCTGCAAAGTCCCTAGTTTCAACTCAAAATAGTTTACATTGATGGATGGCCTTTTGATCACAAATTGAATTTCCGTTACCATTGGTAATGCATAATCCATCAAAGACATCGATGGAGGATTCTTGTTCACTCCTCCTAGATCATCTATAGTGTTTTGCAACCAATTGACAGCTTCTTTTCTCTCCCTTCTAATCCTTTAAAGCGTACTTTCAATCTCAGAATCAAAAGGGATTCAATCTCTGCTATTAGATCTTCGCATACACCTATGGAAAATCCTTTGAAAATGGCATAAAAATTGCAATGACTAACAAAACTAAAATAACAACAGAAATTCAAAGCAAAACTATAATTATTTGTTTTGATATTGGAAAAAATAATAGTCTCTGACAATGATACCAAAAACTTCTTGCAGATTTTCCTTAATGCAAGTGATCGTCAAATTATAATTTCCCACAAGTACAAAAGGGTATAACAGTATAGTGTGCAAAACAAGGGTCTATCTCATAGAGAACTATTCAAATTTATTCAATTAGATCTAGTTACTAAAACTAACACAATATTAAAAAGATGTAATGGAGATTAAATAAATCTAAGTGTAAGGTGAAATAATAGAAAACAATGGCAGTGAATAATATAAAAGAGATCAAAGGGTATAAGAGTTTAGGGATTCTAATTTCACCACTCAATGATATTCTATATTATTGGGATGTTGGTGTCAATTCATTACCTTGGGTTCGTTCTAATCAGTATATGATTATTAACGTTAGGTGTTTGGGTTTAAATCAAGTATTTCGCTCTTTCTAATTACCTATGGTGTGTGGCATAATTGAGGTGAAAACACATTAAGACCAAAGAACTTTAATAAACCAAATAGATTAGTCTAGCATAAGGTGTGTATCATAACCATCTATTCTTTCATTCAAGAGAGTTCATGGTTTAGCATATGGTGGTACCATAACCCTGCTAAGATAATCAATATAATTTTCATGAAATTGGTGATCAAGTAATTTAATAAATCAAACAATTACAATAAGAACAATGAATGAAACAAGATAAAATTGAATTAATCAACCAACAATCCCTATTTAACAAAGAATATTAATGAGGGCTATATCATTGCCTTAGAAAAAGAAATTTAGTTCATGCTAAAAACTAAAAGAAAACTTATCAAAATATGCATGTTGTAGAACTTGAAATCTCTCTCTTGCTCCCTTGCAAAACTCTCTCCAAATTTTGTGTCATCATTTTTTCTCCAAAAAGCCCCTTATTTTTGTATTAAAAACCCTCTAAATAACCCAATTTTAGGGTTTGTTTCACCTCCATATGGATTAGAACCGCAACCTTGCACAAAAAACATTAAACTTTCAAAAATATCATCTATCTACACTTTTACTATTCAACAAGAGCAGTCTTTAGTGTTTTAATCATAACTTTCTCATATGATGTCCAAATCAATGATTTTAAATGAATTAAAAAGATAATTTGAAGATATACAACTTTCATGTTGACCATGTTTTCCAAATAAGCCTATATCTATAAAAAAAATTCCATGAACTAGTCCCAATGCAACAAACGTAACTGCTATTTCCATAAATCCCAATGTTGCAAGTATTAGAATTCAATGCCATGGCATTAAACTTCTGCCAGCTAGTGTCATCCTCAAATGTTGTCCTAATACAAGGCAAAAGGTTGCTCCCTTGAGAGACAGGAGCATCATTGTTTTGGTCATATCTTTCTCATATAATATTAGAATCATATAATTCTTACTGCATTGAAAAGATAATTTCAGGGGATACAACTTTTATGTTGAAAACAACCTCAAAATCAGCCTCCATATATACCAAAAATTAGCTATACGTGACACCTTTGACATATTCTGCTAGTCTAAACAATTACAATGTTTTAGTCATAACTTCTACATTTGATCTCCAAATCATGTGATTCTTAATTCATTGGACAGGTCATTTAAAGGGATAAAACTTCTATGTTGAATACTTTTCATTCATCATTCTCAAGCTATTGAAAAATAGCCTCAAAGTGACAACTTTTGTAATCTTTAGATCCTTTTAGACATGTTTTGATGCTTGAAACACAAACTAACTCCATTAAGTGCAATATTTAATCTAAAGTGGATATAAATAAATAAAATAATGTCAATTGAGGATCTAAAATATGTGAATTTATGTTTTATAATATGGTAAATTATGAGCTCATCAAATACCCCAAACATAGCTTTTGATCATCCTCGAGCAAAATAGCAATCAAAATTAATGAAATAGTTAGGATAATCTCTCTCAAACAATCAAGAATATGCTAGAAGAATTACACATGTACATATAACTCAGAAATCATTCAAGACACTTTCCAAGTAATCTCATGAAACTCATGCTTCATCAATTGTTTCATGAAGTGAAAATATGTATGTGCAATATCAATCTCATGTTACATGCATGCTTTTTAGTCAACAATGTGCAAACCAATGATTCTAATGATCTTCACAAAATACCCTATAATCATGCTTCTCATAATCTCTTTTCACTAATGTAGATAACTCTATTCACTTGGATCAATAGATCTTTGTAAAGCTTGTAATGGGGCTTTAGGTTTGGCTAACAAAGAAAAGGATTAAGGATTCACAAAGTAAGAGATCATAACTAAATTGCACATAAATGTTCACTCTCTTAACTTTTTATTTAGGGTTTTCTCTATTTTATTTTTATTATTATGGGCTTTATTACTATCATAGCCCCAAAATTATTTTCCATCAAGTTCATTAGAATGTGATCCCCCCAATTTAAGGATGAATACTTGCTAATTCATTTCCTTTTTTTCCTTTGGCATTCTTCTTTCTATAGACCCCCAAACTTATCTTCTTTTGCACTCTTATACCTCTCTAGAACCATGTGTATAAAATATGTCTCTTAATAGGTTAATCATGGTTTTTCAGGCTAAAAAGGTTTGGATAATGTGGCTAAAGAAAGAAAAGTTGAATGGTAGTCTTTCACATGCTTTACATATGCCATTCTTTCATTAAGGCTCAATAGAGACACTGGTGACATGAATGTGCTAGGTTAGCGTAAAAGGCTCAAATTGATCAAAGAATAGCTAAATCACTTCCAAACAAACATGTTATCTAGGATTTTGCCTTGAGGGATAATCAAATAAGTTCTAGCATATTCATGTCAACCAAAATATGTCACAGAATTTATAACATCATCAACTAATCCACATTTACTTTGCATGATCATGACCTAAAGTGCTCAATGAAATTTTTACTAGTCATGAAAAAGGACTTATTATAAGAATCAATAAATCACAAGGTAACATCTATCCTTCCTTTTAAATCATGTGCAATGGTAATAAAAAAACTCAGCATATGTTACTGATCATCAAGAGAGAATCAAACCTATTTAGTTTCAGCATGTTAGCATAATTGCTCTAGGATTCTCTTAGGTAAGTCATTAGAAAGTGTAGCTCATCAAAAAAATTTTACCTAAATTCAAAAAATTTTACACAAAACTGAATACAAATCTAAACATGGCTCCCCCAATACGCGGGGGGGGGGGGGGGGGGGGGGGGGGGGGGGGGGGGGGGGGGGGGGGGGGGGGGGGGGGGGGGGGGGGGGGGG
>JAYJMB010040516.1:0-32509 GCA_036873735.1 Pouteria campechiana
CCCTTACTCACACTACTACAGAAAATTAGATTGGAGCAAGGTTCTAAATTTGGGTGCCCACGACAGCACCACCAGTAGCATAGTATTCATTTATCATGTTGAGCTGATGAGGATGGACAGGAGCTGACCATGTTGTTGGGTTTTTCCAATGTTATCTGCATGACTAGCTTGACAATCCATGACAGCCTTGACTACGCAACCCACTTGACAACACTCATCATAACTTCGCTTGCATGACCCATTGTTGGTTTAACATCACTAAGAAAGAATGTCTCCATGCAGCCTACGTGACCTTGCTGCTTTCCATGCACTTGCTTGAATTTGTTGTTGCTTGCATGACTCATTTTTTCACATTGTTTGTGTGAGTGGCAGCCTTCTAAAATTGTTGTTGCCTGCGCGACTTGGAGAAGTCTTTTCTACTTCAACTGCACGACCTTTAACTCCTCTACTTTACCTTTAGAATGTCTTGAGCATGCCACCTATTGCTACCTTGACAGCATTAGAGTGATGCCTCTAGCAGATAACATCCTGACTATGTGACTTGCTTGACCGCCATTTAAATCATCTTTGCATTGTTTGCCTGCAATGTTAATAGGGCGACCCGTCTGATAGCAGCTTGATTGTGTGACCCGTTTTATAGCTTAACAAAGATGTCTCCATGTTGCTTGCATGACTTGCAGGCTAGACAGTGTCATCTGTACAACCAACTACAATGCCAACTGCACATAGACAACGCTTTCCTCCATTGCTCTTTAACTACGTGACCCACTTGAAGAGAAGCTTTCAACTACTCAACATATGACATTTTCTGCTAACTCCTTTAACTACGTGAGTCAACAACTTACATTATAGAACCTACTACATGCAACTACATGTACTATGTGGAGAAAATGGTAAGCAGAAGAAAATGTCTTTGCTTGCACATTGTTCCCATGCATAATAATTTGTAGTGATTCCATCCCTTTGTTTCAATTTGTAACATTGTCTACTCATTGGATTCTCCATTCTACTTCGGCCTTGTTTGCATTTTAAATAAATCTTGAATGATGTTACATGTTGACTAAATATCTCATAATGACAATAAGGTTCTTAGCTAAATAGTAGTTATGATTTCATTTTCTTTTAATGAAACAAATTAAGCTCTGCTATGCGAATTAATTCCATTTAACACCAAGTCTCTGATTTTGCCTTCTTTTATTCTAATCAATTGTTGTTGCTTGCAAACCTCTATCCAACGTTTCCAAGCTTTCTCTCTCTCTCTCTCTCTTTATATAAGGTTAGATTTTATCCATACTCAACAAATGCCCTCGGCGGCTGTTATCATGGGTAATTGCATGATAATGCAAGCATGGCAATAAACACCATTTGCTAAATGATCTTGGAACGTTGATGGTAGCACATTGAACGGTCTCTTTTGTCTCCATCTGGACCATTAATTTGAAATTCTATGATTTGCATTATTGATTTCCATATGAAGAAACCTATTTTGAAACTTTTTCCAAGTCTACATTTCCAGTTTCTACTATCCTTCACAGCTAGCGTCTATAAAGCTGCTTAAAAGAAACTCGATCACATATCTCATTTCAAGTCTGCAAGGGCTATTGCAGTGTTTGGTATCATCACCATTATTGATGGGTTCTCTTTGAGAGCTCTATTCAATCTTCCAAAACTCTTTTGGAATCAACAAGAGATTGTTCCCTGCTCATTGCCATTGCTATTTGTCTTTACTAAAGAGGTTCAAATAATCTCATCTCCACCCTCTCGACAAGTTCCTTCAAGGAACCAATTTCTCTCTGTTTCATTGTTAGTGGGAAGGAAAACATCATTTCCCACTGATTATTATGACCATTTTGTGCCATCTTGGCAAGTTCAAAGACATCCGCTTCCATCCTCCAGCCCCTTTTTCACCACCATTGAAATGGGTGGGTTCCATAACTACTGCATCATGGGGTTGCCATGAAAAGGATTGGATATCAAATGACTATTTGAAATGTGCAATCGGCAATCACCCATTTGTCTACTGCTGCTTCATTTCTTATCATCATTTATTCAATTTTTTTATTTTTTTATTACTTGCATTACTTTTCTGCTGACGCCCGTTGGGGAAGAAGACCCTTGTTACAATGGGAAAAGAACACACCTAGGCCATTGACATGTTTCTATTAGGATTACTATATATAATTTTAATGATAACAAAACTTCTATTAAGATGAAATAATACAAGTGCTTAAACTGTTAACAATGCATGAATATGACTCAATGATTATTGATTAATATTTGATGATATGCTTGAAATTTATGCATGACCATAAAAGTTTAAATCATACTGGCATACAATCATCTTTAACATATTGATATTTCTAATGCATTTAATCTTGATTATTATAATGCTAAATTATATGATTCATACTGAGCTTAATTGAGATATCATATTATGTGCTTGAATGAAAATGAATGTTGTCCTTGCTCCACAACATGTGCAAATTACAAAGATAAATATATTTTGTTAAAATGATACATATTTGAAAACTAACAATGTAACAAGTGAAGAAAATTTCTAAGTGCAATTAAATTATTAAATTGCTAAAAATATGAAGGTCACAAAGAAAAAGCAAAGGCTTTGAGATGAACTAAAAGAAGCTTGCTTTGTCTGTAAAATCCAATGAGAAATCTCCTCAAACAAATGTAATGACAGAAACAGTTGAAGACAAAGTCATGATCAGAGAGCTTAAACCGTAGACTATCTATTAGCTAGAGTTTATCTGAGATAAAGTAAGAAGAAGTAATCCCGTCAAGCACTTAGACAAATGAGGATAAGAAGGTAAGATGTAAAGACAAAGTACAAGCAACTTCGTCTAAGTGAAGATAGACAAATCAAGAATGAAGTAAGCCAGAAGTTGTAAGAGATGAATGCCATCAGTTCCTCAGACAAATGCAAAACAAGGAATTCAACTTCATTTATGGCATCAAAATCCATCCATAACTTATTACGGACAAAGTAAAAGATGAAGTTAAAGTAGCACAGTGAGCACAGATGAAACTACATACATAAAGTAGTCACTCAAAGAAAGTGAACTTCAATACACAAGCACATTTATCTGTAACTTAATATAGACATATCTAAAGATCAAGTGCAAAGCCCAATTCATCTAAGATAAAGTAAAGAAGAATTTGTTTGAGACAATCCAATTTGACTTCGTCTGCACCGCCATAGTCCACGTGTTGCTTTCTATAAGGTAAATGTTAAACAAAAGAAGAATACCTTACTTTGTTTGATTGAGCAAGACAAAGTTGAATTTGTCTATAGACCAATTTGACTTCGTCTGTGCCAAAATTCTTCTATTACTTACTATAGACAAATCAGATTCATGAAGAATTGACTAACAAACAAAATTCATGGGAGAATCTATCCGAGACTTATGATAGATAAATGAAGACAAAGAGAGGCTGTGACTTATCTAAGGTTAATTGAATTAAGTGACTTGCATCAAAATAGCATCTTTTCTCACATGCTTTTAGCATACAGACTTATTTCAATCACCGCTTTTGGTAACAAGCGGCACTATAGATTTTCCAGTTGTGTCAAGTCAAAATGAGAAAAGATATTTCAACAACAGCTCATCTTCCTCTTTATAAAAGAACAATGTTACAACAACTTAAGATGAATTAGAAGGCATACACTCCAAGAACAGAAATCTCAACAGTCAAGTTTTTGAAGATCTATTTAAGGAGATGAGTTGGACAATTCAAAAAGAAAAGGAGAAGGAATACTTTTCAAATGAGCTTAATTTATACAAATCCTTCCACCCATTTCTAAGAGCTTAAATCGTCATCTATCCTTTATGAGCTTTAACCTTCAAATCTTTATGGCAATTGATTTCACATTTTGGGAAGATCTTTTTGTATTGTTAGAGTTGTAAAAGATCTCATCTTCCCCTATACTTTAATGTGTAAAGTTTTTTGGTTAATCTGAAAATCAGTGAGTTTGTAGTGAGCTCGTGAAAGCTACATTGTATGAGTTGTTGGTGAGCTCTAGAAAACCATCAAGTTTGCTGGTGAACTTAGAAACCAGTGAGTTTCCTGTGAGTTGGTGAAAACAAAAAGAGTGTTGGGAACACTTGTTTATGTCCCCCTAGAGCTGGAATATAAAAGAGTGTTGGAAGCACTATTTTATTTCTATTATATGGGATATAGTGGAACCTAAGGCATAAGGAGAGTGTGCCCTTGGAAGAGTGGACGTAGGGAGGGGATTCCTAAACCACTATAAAATTCATGTTGTTTGTGCATGTTTATTTAATGCTCTTTCTTTCATGCATTTTATGATTTTATTAGTTATCTTATAACACACCACACACAAGCATGAAAAGAGGAAAATAATTTTATAGGGGTTAAGCAATAAAGTTTTATAAACCCAATTCACCCCTCCCCCTCTTAGGTTAAGCCAGTATAAGGACTCTATAGTTTCAACAGCCCTTTTCCAGTGAGCTTGGCAAGTAGGAATTCCATGTTGCTTCTATTTGGTAAAAGCCAGTGTTTTCATGACCTGGCTAGCATATGGAAGAACATCTGTGTCCTGAACACAACTCTCGGCTTGTGTCGATGTTGATGTTGATAATGCATTTTTTGAGGAACTTTAAGAAGAGTCAACCTCTGAACTGGTTGTAACTGGGGACTTCTGCCTCCCATCAAGTGACTGGGCAATGGCCTAGATTCCTCTAATCTTTTGTGCATATCAACATGAGATGAAAGAATTGTAATATGATTTGTTGTAATCCGATCCATCTAGTTATAATACAAGTTAGCCGTGTCATCCTCTTTACTTGAACTACAGCACCATCATTGAACATGTCCTAGGAATCCATCTCCATTAAACATTTGGAGAGAGCAAGAGCCAAAAAATAGAAGGTTGTAAGCCACTCAGGCATGCGCACTTGTACTTTGAATAATAATCAACGGCAGTCTTAAAATCCTTGTCCCTAATAGCCATGCTTTAGATTTGATAAGGGGAAACAATGCCTTGCTATTGATGGATTCTTCCTTGGAGGAATAATACATCAATGAAGATGATTGGAGGGGATGAGGCCCATTCTCCTCGTGCATGGGCTAGCAGAAAATGAGGCCCAGTGTCCCTTTTGCAGGCTGGCGAAAGCATGGCTTTTTGCAGGTTGGATGGGTTGCATTAGGCTGAGCTGTGGACCAAGCCCATATGGTCAACTTACTTAGGCGGGTCCAGTGGGCCATCGGGCTAAACCAACTTTTTTCCTTAAATCCCAAAATTAATTGAAGGGCTCATGGCCCATTTTGACAGCATTTCATTAATTCTTATTTTTTTGATAAGTCCAAAATTGATGTGAGAACTCATGGTTCATTTTGATAACTTTTTTAATATAAATAAAAACATCATGCTGTATTTTGTTATTTGAGTGACTATTCATAGTAATTTTGCATCCCTTATGGAGAGCATATTTCCTTTCATTTTGCAAATGCTTACTAACTCGCTATCTTAAACCACCTTATTAATTCATTTGTGGTTTCTTTGATAGTTATGGATCCCAACAGTAGATAGGTTTGCCCATCACCCACCATGTCTCTTGGTCACATTGATTTTGGTGATTCTCCTATCAGAGATGAGATATCTAGTCCTTTTACCAATGTTGCTCATGAGCAAAATGTGAAAATATTGAGAGATAACCAAGAGGAGGGCAAACTCCTTGCCCTAGTAACTCACCCATTGTGCTATTGGCAGAAAAGGGCACCTAAGGGTAGTAATCCACAACTCCAAAATGCCATCACATTCTATAGGATGAAGAAACACTGTAAAAGGCTTCTTTATTTGGAATAACATGGGATTTTAAAGGCAAAAGCTCTTTGGTTTTGATATTGATGACCCAAGGCATTCTCCTATCTGGCATTTTTCTATGGTGCACATAAAAAACTAGGGTCTCTTATTCTTCCTTCGCTCCAACCGTTCATTTATTCTTATGGAAGACATAGCTAGTAGATTTTTATTGGTGAGGGCTTTTGCTTATTATGATGAATAGGCTTCCTTCAATGGCTATTTCTTGTCTAAGAAATTTTGGATCCACGTGAGTATTGTGTGGAGAACCCTCACCAAAAAACTCGCTTCCCAAATATTAGTTAACTCGTGAGAGTGCAAGAGGGGGATTTTGAGGTTGCTTATCAAATAATGACTTCCTTCATCCCTGGACAGAGAATGTTACAATAGAAAATAAGAAAAATTTTCAATCAGTTGGAATTTATGATGCTATTCTTTGCACATTTGGACAATTTCACAAACATATGGAGGCAATCTGTGGCTTTATGCAATTTTGGTCTCTAGCAACTAACTCTTTTCACTTTCCTTATGGTGAAATGAGTATTACTTTGTGGCATATAAGTGTCCTTTTTGGGTTGCCTATTATTGGAGATCCTCTTGATCTTCATCTTTTGCCCAATGATTCCTTTCAAAAGGGGAGTCTAGGTTTTCGTATTTTAGACATTATGAGTAAACTGAGGCGATCCAGTGCGAAGTTGTTGTGGACTAGCTGGGCCCAATTATTTAGATGAATTTCCAACCTAACTGCTCAGAAAAATGAGATGCCACCATCTAGGGACTTGGCTCAATGGAGTATATGGGTTGAAGAGCCTTTCTTAAGAAGCATCAATCCTGAGGAAGAATTGGCTTTGTTTCTAACTTTATGGCTCTCGTGTTATCTGCCCTTCATCTTCTAATGACAACAACATCAATCTTTTGTGCATAGTCCCAGCTTGTTAGCTCGCGTAGGCAAGTAGTTATTGATGAGTGCATATTTTATCATGTATTAATACTTAAATTCACATATTTTGTATCCTCAATTCATGTAATTTTATTTATTTTGATTATGTGTTGCACTTAATGGAGTTAGTTTCTTTTTTGTATTAAAACAGCTAAGGATTACAAAAGGCATCACTTTGATGACATTTTTGATATATATTGAGACTGATTTAAGAAACGTGGTAAGCATATAAGTTGCGAACTAATAATCATGTGATTCTAATATTGTATGAGAAAGATATGACTAAAATTTTAGATGGTGTTCCAGCATCTAGTGGACAGCAAAAACCTTAGTCACAACTCAGGTTTAAGAGGCACTTACATTCAGGGGATAGTTAAAGCTGAGCCATGGCTCAGTGTATTATGGTAAGAGGATATTTTTAGCATTGTGTGCATTGTGCTGAGTCCAATTCAAAGCAATTTTTGAAATTAATAGAAGTTAATTTGGAAAAAGTGTTCAACTTGTAGCCCTTTTAATTATATTTCTAATGCATTAATAATAACTTGAATTCAACTTCATATGAGATAGTTGTGGTTAAAATACTGAACATTGCTTCTGGTGAATAGTTGGGTATGCAAAAATATGATATGTTTGGAAGTTTAATATTTTTATATGTAAAACAACTTGGGAAATCCATATGGAGGTACAAAAAACCCTAAAGTGGGCTATTTAAAGGTTTTTTAAGATAGAAAGAAGGGAGTTTTGGTGAGGAGAAAGTGGTGGCACATGAATTGGAGGAGAGTTTTGCAAGGGATCAAGAGGGAGATTTCAAGATCTACAACATGCATAGTTTGAAGATTTTTTCTTTTATTTCTAGCATGAACTAATTTTCTTTTTCTAAGGAAAAGATTTAGCCCTCCTTGATATTCTTTGTTAAATAGGAATTGTTGGTTGATTAATTCAATTATCTTATTTCATTCATTATGCTTATTGTAATAATTTGATTAATTAAATTGCTTGATCAACAATTTTATGAATTAGATTGATTATCTGAGCATGGTTAAGGTACACATTATATGCTAAACCATGAGCTCTCTTGAATCAAAGAATAGTAGTTATGGTACATACCTTATGCTAAACCAATCTATTTGGTTCATTAAAGTGTTTTGGTCTTAATAGGTTTTCACCTCAATTATGCTACACACCATGGTTAATTGGAATGAGTTAAAATATTTGATTTAAAACTAATGATAATAATCATATATTAGTCACATGAACCCAAGATAATGAATTGATACCAATATCCCAACAATATAGGATATCAATGAGTGGTAAAATCGGATCCCTAGAATCTTGCGACCTCTCTATATTACTTTTCATTACTTGTTCTTCATTACTTCACCTTACACTTAGATTTATTTAGTCTTCATTACATCTTTCTAGGCAGGTTTTAGTTTTAATAATTAGATCGAATTAAATTAGTTTGAATAGTTGCCTGTGGGATCTTGCTTTGTACACTATATTACTATACACTTCTGCACTTGCAAGGTATTATAATTTGACCATCAAGTTTTTGGCACCATTGCAGGAGAATCTGGTTCCAAATTGATTTGATTAATTTAGTTATAATTTTTCTTTTTCATTATTGTAGTTTATTGTATTTAGGATTTCTAGTTGTTTAGCTTTCTTTCATTTCTTTTGTAGAAGTGTGAATGTATGGAATAAGATCGCTAAATCCAGTGTTGTTTCCCTTGAACAATCACATTGACAAAGTGGAAATAGAGACAAAGAGCAAAAGTGAAGAAGAAGAACTAATGGCTGACAACATGAAAAATAGAGTGGCTCAACTAGCTTAATAGCTAATAAAGGAATTTGCATGCCCAACAATTGGAATTTCACCCACATGCATTATTTTGAATGATAATGCTAAGAATTATGAGTTGAAGCATATACACTTTAACATGCTTCCTTCTTTTCATGGTAAATTTGTAGAGGATCCTTTAACATTCATGCATAATTTTTATGCAACTATTCAAACTTTTCCTTTGTAGGGTCTAACTGAAGATCAGTTACACATGAGATGTTTCCCGTACACCTTGAAGGATGTAGCAAAGATGTGGTTCATGTCTTTGGCTCCTGATCACTTACTACTTGGGATGTAGTTTATAATAAGCTCATTGGTAAATTCTATTCCCACGCTAAAACTACAAAATTGAGATGTAAGATTGCAACCTTTTCTCAAATGGATGGTGAAGCATTCTGTGAGGCATGGGAGAGATTTACTGCACTATTGATTTAATGCCCTCAACATCAATTCCTTTATAGTTGCTCAATCAATTTTCTATGATGGACTGACAAAACCATGCCAAGCCATGGTTGACAATACTGCAAGAGGAGCCATGGGATAGAAAATTCTAAAGGAGACATTTGATTTATATGAGATGCTTGGAGCAAACTCCCAGCAGAAGAGTATTAGAGGTAGGTCCAAAGGAATATATGAAAAGAATTCTAATACTAAACTATCTATGCAGTTTCAGAGCTTGCCAAGCAGATGAAGATGATGTGTTCTATGATAGGAAACTTGAAACAACCTTCCTTTTCTACGGTATGTTCGATGTCAGGTATTTCAGGTCACTTACCCAATGTTTGCCCTTCCAATGAAAACTTTGCAGAGAGATCTAAACCAGTAAATGCCATGAATTTCTACAACCAGGGACCTCATAATGATCCTTATTCAAATACATATAGTCTTAGTTGGAGAAGTTGTACAAAATTTTCAGGGAACAACAATCAAAATCAAAATCAAGCTAGAACTTCTTTTCAACCTAAGAAACCCATTCTTTAGGAGACATTTTAGACTTTTGTCCAAGCAACTGAAACAAGATTTCAGAATGTGGAGGCATCTATGAAGAAGATGAAGACGTAGTTGGTTTAGATTGTAAAAGTTATGCAAAGTTACAAACCTAAGAAGTTGCCAAGTTAGCCTAAGCAAGCAAGAGCAATCATTACATTGAGAAGTAGAAAGGAAATCAACAATAATGTTGGTGAAGAAACTGACGAATTTAATGCTTTTGTAAGAACTAACAAAGGAAAGGAAAATGCAGAGAAGGAAGTGCATTCTAGGAGAGCTGTGTTTTCAATAGTTAACCCCCAAGTCAACTACAAACCACGACCATCTTATGATTCACTAGTACCTTTTCCAAGAAATTGAAGCAAAGCAAGTTGGAAAAGTCAGTTTTTGATATTTATAATATCCTTTCCAAAGTCAATGTTAACTTACCTTTGCTTGGCATGATTAAAAATATGCTTTCTTATGCTAAGTTTTTGAAGGAATTGAGCTCAAGGAAGCATAAGTATACCCACATGAGAACTAGTTTCAAAAGCAGCCAGTGTAGTTCTATAGATAATTCTTCCTCCAAAATTGAATGATCTAGGTAGTTTCAATATCACAATTTCTGTTAGAGGCACAAACAAGGTAAAGGCAATGTTGGACTTAGGTGCAAGCAATAATTTGATGCCTTATTCTATTTATTTATAGCTTGGTTGAGGAGATTTAAAACCTACTACAATGTCTTTACAGTTTGCAGACAGATTAGTGAAATATCCTACAAGCATTATAGAGGATATTTTAGTACAAATTGACAAATTGATTATTCCTATAGATTTTGTTGTTCTAGATATGGAGAGGTAAGTGATTCTAGAGAAAGAGGTGCTCATTCTTTTGGGGTGCTCATTCATGGCAACAGCTAGGGCAATCATTGATGTATAGAATGAGAAGGTAAAAATGACTGTTTTGGATGAGACTGAAGAATTTTTTCTTTACAATTCTCTGTCGTTACCTTTAGATCCTGCAGATCCTAGTAGTTGTTTTCAGATTAATGATTTGGACTCACTTGTATTATCTACTTTTTTGCAATGATAAATAGATGAAAAACTAGAATTGGTTCTCACTGTTGATGGGAAGATGAAGCAATAATGGAGTTGAAAGAAGAACTGGATAGTGCAAAGCAAGTTAGAAAGGAGAAAGTTTTCAAAGAAGGGTTAATGCATGTGACCCCCAAATTGGAATAATTAATTGTCACACCACCCCAACTGGAATTGAAACAACTACCACAAAACTTAAAGTATGTATTTCTTGGTGAGAATGGTACTCTTCCAGTTATAATTCCTGCTGACTTGTTTGTTGATGAAGAAGAGTACAAGTTGATGAATGTTTTGAGAGGGCACAAAGGTACTATTGGTTGGACATTAGCAACTATCAAAGGAATTAGCCCCACTGTGTTCACGCATAAGATCTTATTGGAAGATGATGCAAGTCCTTTCAGGGAGGCTCATAAGAGACTTAAAGCAAGAAGCTGTTAGAGATGAAGTGATCAAGTTGTTGGATTCAAGTATTATCTACATAATTTTTGATAGCAAATGGGTAAGTCTAGTTCATGTGGTACCAAAGAAATTTGGTCCTTTTATTGTTAAAAATTATAAGAGTGAGTTAGTACCAATGAGAATGACTACAAGGTGGAGGATGTGCATAGACTACAAAAAACTAATGCTGCCACAAGAAAGGACCATTTTCCTCTCCCTTTCATTGATCGGATGCTTCCTTTCATTGATCAGATGCTTGAAAGATTAGCATTTCATGCTTAATATCATTTTCTAGATGGCTTTTTAGGTTATAATCAGGTTCCCATTGCTCTAGAAAATCAGGAAAAGATTACCTTCACTTGCCCATTTGGAACTTTTGATTATCAAAGGATGCCTTTTGGTTTGTGCAATGCCCCTACAACCTTTCAAAGGTGTATGATGTCCATTTTTTTGATATCATTGAAAGGTTTATTAAGGTATTCATGGATGATTTTTTTATTTTTGGTGATTCATTTGATGATTCCCTTGATAACTTGAGATTGGTGCTTAAAAGGTGTATTAAAATAAATTTTCCATTAAGTTGGGAGAAGTGTCACTTCTTAGTAAAGGAGGGAATTATGGTGGACACATTATTTCTAGTAAAGACATTGAAGTGGACAAGGCAAAAATTGATTTGATTGCAAATTTATCTCCCCCAACTTCAGTAAGGGGAGTTAAGAGTTTTCTTGATCATTAATATTTTTACAGATAGTTCATAAAGGACTTTTCAAAAATTTTTAGACCACTTTGTAACTATTGGCTAAAGATGTGACTTTTTATTTTGATGATGAGTCCTTATTGCCTTCAATACCTTGAAAGAAAATTTGACTTCTGCTTTGATTTTAGCAGTTCCTGATTGGTCCCATCCTTTTGAGCTTATGTGCGATGATCTAATTTTACTGTTAGTGATGTTTTAGGACAAAGAATAGAAAAATTGCCTCATATGATTTATTATGCAAGCAGAACTTTGAATGAAGCACAACTAAATTATTCTACCATTGAAAAAATAATTGCTTGCAATTGTGTTTGCTTTGGAAAAAATTTGCTCTTATTTGATTGGTTCAAAGGTAATTATTTATTCTAACCATGCAGCATTGAAATATTTGTTGACTAAGAAAGATGCCAAGCCCTGGTTGATCAAATGGATTTTATTGCTGAAAGAATTTGATCTAACAATTAAGGATAAGAAAAGAAGTAAAACTGTTGCAGCTGATCATTTGTCTAGGTTGGTGGAAGGTACTGATTTTGAGCAAAAGAAAGATAAAGAAAACATTCTCATCAATGAGATCTTTATTGGTGAACAATTATTTTCTATAAAGGGAAGTGAACCTTGGTATGCGGATATTATTAATTATTTAGTTAAGGGAGTTTTTAATCCTATGTTGAATTCGTAGGGAAGGAGGAGACTACTTGTTGTCTATAGCAAAACACTACTTTTGGGATGATCCAGTTCTGTTCAAACTATGTCTAAATTAGATCATTAGACATTGTGTACCTAAGGATGAACAACAAAGCATTTTGAGACATTATATAACATTCAGCTGTGGAGGGCATTTTGTAGGGAAGAAGACTGCTCTCAAAATTTTCCAGTCTAGTTTCTACTGGCCAACTATTTTCAAGGATACTCATGCCTTTTGTGCAATGTGTGATAGGTGCCAGATAATAGGTAACATTGGGAGAAGAGATGAGATGCCATTCACAAGAATCTTATGGTTGAATTGTTTGATGTATGAGGCATTGATTTCATGGGCCCATTCCCACCATCCAATGGGAATATGTATATTTTGCTTGCTATTGAGTATATTTTTAAGTGGATTGAGGCAATGACCATTAAAACTAATGATGCTAATGTTGTCCTTAGATTTTTGAAAGATAGGAATTTTTTCAGGTTTGGCACTCTAAGAGCAATTATTAGTAATAAAGGAACTCACTTTTGCAATAAAGTTTTTGTAGCTCTATTAAAAAAGTATAACATCACTCATCGAGTTACAACACCTTATCATCCACAAACTTCTAGAAAAGTTGAAGTCAACAAATGATAGATAAAAGTAATTCTAGAGAGGATAATGAACACTTCAAGGAGAGATTGGGCAATGAAGCTGAATGATGCATTGTACGCATATAGGACTGCTTTCAAGGCCCCAATCGGAATGATTCTTTCTAGACTTATTTTTGGGAAAGCATGTCATCTGCCTGTGGAGTCAAAGCACAAATCATAATGGGTAATCAAGAATCTAAATCAAAGTAATCAAGAATCTGAATTTTGATTTGCAGAAGGCAGGAGAAGAGAGAAAGCTTTAGCTTAATGAACTTGAGGAGTTGAGAGATGAAACATATGAGAATGCAAAGATTTACAAGGAATGAATAAAGGGATACCATGATCAAACCATTTGAAAAATGTGTATTTGAACTTGGAATGAAGGTTTTATTACATGACTCATATTTGCATTTGTTTCTAGGAAAATTGCAGTCACGTTGGTGGGACCATTCTTGGTCACATAGGTGTTCTCACATGGAGCTATTGAATTGAAGAATCTAAAGGATGGAACACATTAAAAGTCAATGGTCATCGGGTAAAGAGATATGTCAGAGATGTCATGCCAATGCAATTGAATGAAGTTTATGAATTTCAGAATCTATGATGAAAGAGTTTGTCATGCATAGACATTAAATAAAGCGCTTCTTGGGAGGCAACCAAAGTGTTTGAACTTTCTTTATTTTTTAGCATTTAGCCTAGTTGTTTGTTTATTTTCTTTATTGATAGGATAGATTGTTTTTTAAAATTTTTGATTATTGTGTGTTTTGCAAAAGGAGGAACTCTATCTTTAGAAGGAAAAACAACTCTATTTTTAGAGGGAGATGCTCATGTTATAGTTTTAAGAAGAACACAATTAGCTTTCAATGATGCTGAGCTAGCTCTCGAAGAAAAGGATGAGAATGCACCTCATTCATGGAAGCTCTTGATCTTAAACTTCTTTTATTATTTCACATTGAGGACAATGTTAATTTTAATTTGGAGGGAGTTTTGAATTTGCATTCAAGTGCATTTAGTTTTTGGGAAATTCTTTTCAAATTAGGTATAATTTTGATGAGCTTCACTTTTGATGACTTAGCAAAGGAAAATCCAAGAGCAATTGTGCTAACATGATGGAACTGAATAGGATGGATTCTCTCTTGATGATCAATAACATATGCAAAGTTTTTTTATTACCATTGTACATGCTACCTTGTGATTTATTGATTCATGTGATAAGTCTTTCTTTTTCATGACTGATGAAACTTTCATTGAGTGCATTATGTTATGATCATGCAAAGTGTATGTGGGTTAGTTGATAATGTTGTGAATTTAGTGACTTATTTCGGTTGACATAAGCATGCTAGAACTTGTTTGATTATCACTTAATGCGAAATCCTAGATGACATGTTTACTCGGAAGTGATTTAGGTATTCTTTAATCAATTTGAGCTTTTCAAGCTAACCTAGTACATTCACTATCACTAGTGTCCCCATTTGATCCTTAATGAAAGAATGGCATATGTAAAGCATGTGAAAGACTACCACTAGATTTTTCTTTCTTTAGCCTCATCATTCAATCCTTTTGAGCTTTATAAAAAAACCATGCTTGAAATATTAAGAGACATATTTTATGCCCATGATTCTTAAAGAGGTATGAGAGAGAGAGAGAGAAAAAGAAGATAAGTTTATGGGGGATAAAGAGAAGAATGCCAAGAGAAAAGGGACAAAAAGGAAAGGAATCAGTCGGAATTCATCCTTCAATAGGGGGGGGGGGATCACATCTCCATGAACTCAATAGAAAAAAAACGTTTGGGGGTGTGGTAGATACAACCCATAATTGTAAAAATAAAATTGAGAAAACCCCAAACATAAAGTTAAGAGAGTGAACATTCATGTGCAATGCAATTATAATCTCTTACTTTTTGAATTCTTATTGATCCAAGTGAATAGAGTTATTTACATTAATGAAGAGGGATTATGAAAAGCAAGCTTCTAGGGTGATTTGTAAAGATCATTAGAATCATTGGTTTGCATATTGTTGACTAAGGATCATGCATGTAGCATGGGATTGACACTACACACACATACATTTTCACTTCATGAAAGAATTGATGAAGTATGAGTTTTATGAGATTACTTGGCAAGTATCTTGAATGATTTTTGAATTATGCATACATGTGTAATTTGTTTGATATGCTACTACTTGTTTGACAGAGATTTTCCTAACTGTTTCATAAGTTTGGTTACTATTTTGCTCGATGATGATCAAAAGCTAAGTTTGGGGGTATTTGATGAGTGCAAATTCTATCATGTTTTAATACCTATATTCACATATTTTGCATCCTCAATTGATATAATTTTATTAGTTTTGATTATGTTTTGTACTTAATAGAGTTAGTTTCTGTTTCAGGTGTTAAAAAGTTAAAGATTACAAAAGGCATCACTTTGATGCCATTTTTGAGATATATATATATATATATATATATTGAGACTGATTCAGGATACGTGATAAACAAATAAGTTGTAGACCTTAAAATTATCTTTCCAACGCATCAAGAATCATGTGATTTTGATATGGTATGGGAAAGATATGTCTAAAACAATGGACAGTGTTCTAGCATTTAATGGACAGCAAAAAGTTGAGTCACGGCTCCAGAAAGTTGAGTCATGGCTTAGGTTTAAGAGGCACTTGCATTCAAGGGATAGTAGAAAGCTAAGCCATGACTCAGTGTATTATGGCAAGAGGATATTTTTAGCAGTGTGTGCATTATGCTAAGTCAAGTTCAAAGTAATTTTTGGCATTGATAGAGACTCATTTGGAAAAAGTTCAACATGAAAGTTGTATCCCTTTTAATTATATTTCTAATGCATTAATAATAACTTGAATTCAACTTCATATGAGATAGTTATGGCTAAAATACTGAACATTGCTTCTAGGAAATAGTTGGGTATGTAAAAATATGATATGTTTGGAAGTTTAATATTTTTATACACAAAAACACTTGGGAAATCTATATGGAGGTATAAAAAAACCCTGAATTGGGTTATTTAAAGGTTTTTTAACATAGAAAGAAGGGAGTTTTGATGAGGAGAAAGTGGCAGCACATGAATTGGAGGAGAGTTTTGCAAGGGATCAAGAGGGAGATTTCAAGTTCTACAACACGCATAGTTTGAAGATTTTTCTTTTTATTTGTAGCATGAACTAATTTTCTTTTTCTAGGGAAAAGATGTAGCCCTCCTTGATATTCTTTTTTTAATAAGGATTGTTGGTTGATTAATTGAATTTTATCTTGTTTCATTCATTGTGCTTATTGCAATGTTTGATTTATTAAATTGCTTGATTAACAATTTTATGAATTAGATTGATTGTCTAAGCATAGTTAAGGTACAGACCATATGCTAAACTATGAGCTCTCTTAATTGAAAGGATAGATGGTTATGGTACACACCTTATGCTAAACCAATCTATTTGGTTCATTAACATTCTTTGGTCTTAATGGGTTTTCACCTCAATTATGCTACACACCATAGGTAATTGGAATGAGTGAAAATACTTTGTTTAAACCCGCATGCCTAACAGTAATAATCATATATTATGAGACCAAACCCAAAATATTGAATTGACACCAACATCCCAACAACATAGGATATAATTGAGTGGTGAAATCAGACCCCTAGACTCTTACAACCTGAGAATCTCTTCTATATTACTTTTTATTATTATTCTCCATTACTTCACCTTACACTTAGATTTATTTAGTTTCTATTACATCTTTTTAAGACTATGTTAGTTTTAGTAATTAGATCTAATTGAATCAATTTGAATAGTTCCCTATAGGATCAACCTTTGCTTTGCACACTATAGTACTATACACTCATGCACTTGTGAGGTATTATAATTTGATAATCAGTTATCCATTGCTCCTCGAGTATTATATGACATCTATTAGGGACTTGGCGAGATGGTGATGCATCCCACTGGCCCGATGAATTATAGTACATATTTTTTGGTCCATTTCTTTATCACTTGGTTGGGGCTATATTTTCCTTGTCTTTAGGGGGTTGAATCACCAACATAGCTACCAAAAAAGGGCATTCTGTTGGGAAAATTCATGGATTGGCCCATCACCAACTTAAGTTTCGACCAAGTGACTCAATGATGACTAAAACTACATAAATTTTCACAAGAGAGGTTTCTATTGGCTCTTATTAGCAACCCCAAATGATTTGAAGTAGATGGAGAAGATGAGACCTTTGGAAAGGTTGATGAGTTTATCCTCTCTTTATAGCCATGTTTATTGCCCCTCTGAGAGGGTTTCAGATTTTGTGTAGAACCATATTTTCTCCAATGGTTTGCGAGGCAATTTGGGTATGACCGAGACATGCTAGGGAGTGTATTCTCTATATCAAGGGGGGAGCGAGAGACTGGAATGGGCCTAGACCGCCTTACAGTCACATTTCGAGGTTATAGGATCTTCTTACCAGGCCTGGTACATAAAATAAATATGACAAAGGATTATGATTGGTGGTACAGTAGTAATGGGGGCAAGATTAGAAGAAGGTTGCCTCCAAAATGTGGTCTTACAACTTATGGCCCATTGGTTTCATTTTTGTATTTGATATGAACAAGAAGCTCTTCTTGGAGACGAGAAAGGCCATGGACTTTGACCGAGTGCCCACTGTTCCACAACAAGTCTCGTGGATAGATGATCAGCATGCCCACCAAGGGATTCTTCACTTTGATTTTAGTCATATGAATTGGTGGGGTTATGGTGAGCATGTGTATCTTACAAACAAAATCATCTGTGCAGAGCCAATGGTGACTCAACCTGCTCCTCATCCCCTCTGGCTTTTTCTAAGAAAACTGCATCAGTTGGTATGATGTTTTCTTTTTGCTTGCTTGATATGTCTACTTTTCTTTTTTGTATATTTAATTCATTGTATTATTCTGTATCTTTTCAGGTGTAGCTTTAAAAAAGAGAAAGTTTACCAAGGCGGAAGCTGGACTAGCATGTGTATCTTACAAACAAAATCATCTGTGCAAAGCCAATGGTGACTCAACCTGCTCCTCATCCCCTCTGGCTTTTTCTAAGAAAACTGCATCAGTTGGTATGATGTTTTCTTTTTGCTTGCTTGATATGTCTACTTTTCTTTTTTGTATATTTAATTCATTGTATTATTCTGTATCTTTTCAGGTGTAGCTTTAAAAAAGAGAAAGTTTACCAAGGCGGAAGCTGGACTAGCTCGCTACTTAGCAGATTATACTCCAGTGCTATTTTGGGGTACAATTCATCTCACTCCAGCTCCCAGGAAGAGCATGAAGGTAGTTGTAAGTGAGGAGGTCCCTATTGTAGCTGCCAAGAAGGATAAGAAGGTGGTAGTGAGTAAAGATGCTCTTGCTCTAGCTACCAAACATTGCAAGAAAGTGGTAGCAATTGAAGAGGTTCCTGCTCCAGCTACTGAGAAGAGCAAGAAGGTGGTAGCAAGTGAAGATGCTCCTGCTCTGCATAAAACAAAGACCACTTTCAAGAACACCACTACAGAATAGAGGAAGAAGGCCAAAGTGAGTCAAAAAGTGCCTAACCCTCCTCCTGAGATTATACTTCCTTGTGAGACAATTCCTTCTATCCCATCATCTTCTAGACCTATTAAGGCACCAGAGCAACTAGTGGACAATGTTGCTACAGCTAAGGGTGTCATTGATGAGGCTATGCATGAGCAAACAGTTGAGAGAGAAGGTAGTAAAGCAGTTGCTACTAAAGAGATTCTTATGTAGCTGCATGCTAATCAGTCAAAGATAGCTGATAAATTAGTGGGAGACTGAAGAGAATCATCACCAAATCCTTTTAATCTCTCTGAAGCCCTTCTTTTGTTTCCTGATATTCCTACTCCTCTTTCTTCATTATCTCTGCATCTTTGCAATTTGACAAAGCCTTCACCAAGGAGGAGATTACTTCACTAGAAATTTGGTCGAAGGGTATAGTTGCTACTGCCACTCTTGAAGAAAATATAGACAAATTTATTCCTGACATTAAGGGTCATCATATCAAAGATGAATTCTCACATACCTAAAGTGTCAGCATCGCACTCTAATGCTCTGCCTGGTGAGGACTTTTTTAAGATGTTGTCATCCCCTCGGATCAAAGTGACAAAGGAGCAAAAGCAAGACTTAGAAGGAGGACTTAGAGGATGAAGACCAATCTTTTTGCTCTGACTTTACTAGATCACTGCGAAAGGCATCTTCCTAGTGCAGTTGCAGCATTGAGAGATTGCTTTTTGCTCCTTGCTCAAGGCATAGCTAGGATAGATGGTGACACCTCTTGCTTGTCAGTTATTTTTGAGCAACTAGAGTCTTTTCAGTAGGCGTGGGCACTACAGGCTCCCATAGGATGGCTTAACCCACAAGGGGAGGGGTGAATTGGGTATATAAAAATTCATTACTTAAACCCTATTGAATCATCTCCCTCTTTTTGTGCTTGTGTGTGTGGTGTGGTGTAAAATGAATAATAGAAATAATAAAGTGCGTGAAGAATAAAATAGATGAGTAAACACACGTACACAGAAAAGACGATTTTATATAGAGGTTCAGGACCCCGTCCCTACATCCACTCTTCCAAGAGCACATACTCATTGTGTCTTGGGTTTCACTATATCCCATATAATAGAAATACAATAGTGCTCCTAGCACTTTTCTGGTTTTTAGGAGCTCACCAAGAAACTCACCGGTTTCAAAGATCTCCAGCAAACTTGTTAGTTTTCCAGAGCTCACAAATAACTCATACAATATGGTTTTCTTGAGCTCACTACAAACTCACTGGTTTTGAAGATTACTAGCAAACTTGTTGATTTTCTAGAGCTCACTAATAACTCTCTAGTTTCAGGTTTACCAGAAAACTTATAAACTTTTATATAGTGTTTCTCTCATGCATAGGGGAGGATTTGATCGCTCTTTCAGCTCTATATAATACAAAAGATCTTCCCATAATGTAAAGACAATGGCCATAAGAATATGAATGTTTAAGCTCAAGAATAGATAACTAAAGGTTTAAGTTCTTGGCCATGGGTGGAAGGATTTGGATAATGTTAAGCTCATTTGAAATGTCTTCCTTCACCACTTGAATTGTCCCACCTTTTCTTCTTAAATAATTTCTTCACACTTTCGATCGCTGGAGAAGATGGGTTCTATTGAATGCAGAAAATGAGAGCAGCATTGAATTAGACCATTTGAATTTTCTACCATTGAAGTCTAAGCCTTTCTGGTTTGTCTCGAGCTGCTGCGCTACTGTTTAGAGAGGATGATGAGCTGTGTTAAAAATGTGTTCTCATTTTGACTTTTCATAGCTTTGAAAACTTTACAACGCCTGATTATTGCCAGAAACGATGACTCATATAAGTCTGCACAATGTCGGCATGAGTGC
The DNA here is from genome assembly GCA_036873735.1 of Pouteria campechiana. Lineage (NCBI taxonomy): Eukaryota > Viridiplantae > Streptophyta > Magnoliopsida > Ericales > Sapotaceae > Pouteria > Pouteria campechiana. The sequence goes on from JAYJMB010040516.1 coordinate 20,591, forward strand.
AAATTCCATTTGAATGCTAGTCACATAAATCGATTTTCTTTTGAAAAGTCATAGCCTCTCTCTGCCTGCATTTGTCTATCATAAGTTGCAGAAATATTATTTAAGGTTTGTCTGCTAGCTTATCTTTGATAAGAGTGATTCATCTGTTGTAAGTATCAGATGAACTTTGAATGGCATAGATGAATTTGAACTGACTAAAAGACAAACTCTTCATTATTCTACCAAAATTCCTCTAGAAGATTTGTTTGTTGATCGATCCTTTGTGTATATGCTTTGTCTATTATAAATAACAAACTGGCACTGGATGGCACTGAAAAAGTTGGGCTAATCGATTGACAAACTTCTCCTTCTATATGAATAGACAAAGTGAGATGTTCTTCCTTTGTTCTTCGTTGTCTGTTGGAGGTGGCAAATGAAGTTCACTTTGTCTTACTCTAATAGATGAAGTGTTGTATTCTTCTTTTGTTCCTCATTTCTATTGGAGGTGGCAGATGAAGCTTGCTTTAACTTGCTCGAATAGACAAAGTGTAGCATTTGTCTAACGTAGTGATGGAGGAATTTTGTCCTGCTTTATTTCAGATAGAATACTCTGCATGTCATATTTGTCTGTTGTAAGTTGTAGACAATTATTCCTTTGTCTGTTGAAGTCCCTTTTTGGTCCAAACATCACTTTGTCTGTTCAACTTAGTCTATGCTCACTGTGCAACTTCTACATCATCTTCTACTTTGCCTAATACTTTGTCTATCATAACAGATGACCTTTAATTCATGGATGAGGTGAAGTTCTTCAACTGTTCTGCACACTTCTAGCAACAGAAGGAGTTTATTCTTATAACTCCTTTGTTTCTTCATTCTTGGTTTGTCTATCTTGGCTCAGCTGAAGTTGCACTCCATTTTCTATTCATATTACCTTTTTGTCCTTAGACTAATCCATTCTTCTAACTTTGTTGATCAAACAAAATTTTCTCTTGTTTGTGTGTGATTGTCTAAGCAGCAATATCTTCTTTCTTCTTTTGTCTCAATATTTGATGAAGCATTTCTTCTTTCTTTATCTCAGACAAGTTTTCTTTGGTCGATGTAGATAGCTCAAGTTTCTCAAGTAACTTTATGCTGTTTGACCATGGCTTTGTCTTTAACTTCTTGTTTTGTATTTGTCTGTTGAAGTTCTCTTTGAGGTTGACAGACAACGCAAGCTCATTGTAGCATATCTTTGAAGCCTTATTTGTCTCACATTGTTTTTTGTTCGTGGAAACATCTAATGCAACCTTCTTTGTTGCTTGTCTCTAAACCTTCCATTTTTTTCTTATTTTTCCTTGATTTTCATCAATTCAGCTCCTTTGGAACATCGTAGATAGTTGTGGTAGTTTGTTGCAGATGATCATTATCCTACACTTGAACTTTTTTGAAATTACTACATTGTTAGCTTTCATATATAATATCAGAATGAATTTTATCCTCATGTGATTGTAATATTTTGTAAAGTAAGGATAATATACATCTTTATTAAATGCACAATATGAAAGCTTAAGTAATTATGGTGCTTAGTATGATTTAGCAGATTTATATAATAAAGATTAATTAATGTGTAACACCCCACACCCCCACCCTATATGTTTTGACTATCCAATAGATAATGCTTTATTAGGCTTACGCAGGACATTACCACTTTCCTTCTTTTTAAGGAAAGTCTTCCTCACTATTCCATATTTTTAGGAGAACAATTCTTCCTAAATTTTAGCAAAATCTCCCCTAAAATATCAGGATCCAAAACCTGATATACAATGATTAAATAAATTTCTAATATAAAACATAATAATTAACCATAATATAACCATAAAATCATTAAACCCTTCCACTTTCCCCACAACCTAGAATCTTAATCATACCATGATGGCAATAACATACTCCAACTTAATAACAAATATATCTATTACTAATATGATATGCCATAGCACTACAATTGTACATCATGTACAATAATTAAAATTATACAAATTATTTTTACACAAACAAGCAAAGGGATTCTATTCCCAACATTTTACCATTCATCACTGTATCTTCCCTCTCTTATCAATCCCAATTTATAATTAGGGATCTTCATCTGACCTGTCAACTAAAACTTTAAACAAGAAGGCATGAGTCCAGGCAACTCAGTAAGTAGGCAGCAATAGAAAATAATAATCAACACTTATGAACATGAGATTACTACAATCTTTATCACAATCATAACATTTACAATCATACCCAACATTCCAATATAATACATAACTCATTCCGTTCCATCCCACAATTTCTTAATACCATAATTATATGACGTCATCCACCAACGTATAATATATATATTTATTTCTAAACCAAATTAAGGAATATTATATATTCCCCTCAATTAGGCATTTACATGAAACCTTTTGAAATATACTAGTCATCATAAACTTGGGATATAGAATTCTTTTATCCCCTACAAATAGACATCCATACATAAGACTATGTATCATAAGATACTCATTCAATTCTCATTATGAACCTCATCATAGCCAAACACTAATAACTTCCATTTAAAGAATATTACTACCCCAAATTCTCAAGCCTTTACCAAATTTGAATAAACATCAACCATAAACTATCATAGAATCTAAACTTATCTATTCATAATAAATGGGATATCCACTATCCTCAAGCATGATGTACAAGCCCGGATACAACCAATTGAACAAATTCACACGCATTCAATCAAAAAGGGGCCTGCTTATTTCGAGTGAATCATCCTTCACTCTCCTAGCTCTATTCCTTTTCATCCTTCTTAGACCATCCTATATAGGGCAATAATCTCAATCATTTACAAAACAACTCGGCTAATTCATATCAAGCCAATAGATTACTCTTTTACACATTATTGGTTACACAAGGTTATCAAACATTCATTCATTGCTAATTATTTTCCTAGACACATACATCATGTATTCCGTACACTGAATTAAGTTACATCCATAAAGACATACCATTTTACTATCATACACATCATTGGTAATTTATTACAATATACAAATTCACATTAAATTTAATCTACAAATCGTAATAAGATTCCAATCCCAACATTTACCATGTCTCCAAATATCTTCAAGCTGCTTTGCTTGACCTATCAACTAAAAACATATAATAAATAGGCGTGAGTCCGAGCAACTTAGTAAGTAACCATAATAAAAAGACTATAATTAAAATATCAACATGCTCAAATTCATATGATTAATATATCACAAGCTATGTAGGCAATCCCATAATACAATAGTGCCATTCAGGCAAATACACAATCCATAACACATTAGTGCCATTGTTGGCACTACTCACCAATATTTCACAAACAATGCCATTCAGGCATGAAACACATTAATAAGAAATTCTAACCCATTTATCAATCATGCTATCCAATCACTTCACTTTCGAGTCACTCTAGACATATTATATCTATATCATTCAGACACCCCAACTCCATTATATCAATACTTCAGTCCTCTCATATGAATTCTGATATATCTATGTCATTTGGCATCACTTATCTATTGATGCCTTATCGATATCAATATACCCTATTTGCTTACAAATAAACTAGCAAGGAATATATATCATTCTACTAATACAAGCATCTGCACATATTTAGGATATTTTCTATTTCCATTGAATTTACATAAAACACTAAACATTTGAGACTAGTCTTGTCTAATTCCTACTCATATATATCTACTAAAATCACCATTCATGGGATTACATAATTCCCAACCATCCATACATTTACAAGCTCGGAAGAAACATATAAATACAATTAAGGGAATAGTCAATATTCCCCTCTAACAATGAATATTCAAAATAAGCCTACTTACCTTAAGTGATTGATTATACACCCTTCCAGCTCTCACTCTTTTCTTCCTTTTTAGGTCATCCTATATAGGATAAAATTCCATTCATTCGCAACATAATTTGGACTGATACATTCCAATTAATGAATTATATACTACAATCAATTTATTACTAAATCTATATACTTTCAAAATGCATACTTACATACTCATCAAAATACAATTAAAAGCCAATGTATTCAATAAGGGTTCTTAAGAAATCTCATTTCTAACCATAGACGATCCTCATGGAGCATGATCATCATATACTTAACTTCACTACAATCTAATTAAGCATCTAATACACCCAATTTATGACTTAAATGGTCCAAACACTAGAACCCTCTTTAACCCCTACTTAGGGCATAGTTAATTATTCAATTCTATTGGCCCAAATCAACCCGAACATGTTCTAAAACATGATAATTATGCTATTAATCATTTGCCCTATAGTTATTTCAACAAAATTCACAAAATTTCCAAATTTTACTATTCATCTAAACCCTAGCTTAGCAAAATTCTCAATTTCTCATGTCAAATAACAATAATCACTATAATAAATGATTTCCCCATGAATTTATAACCATATTCATCAATCTAAGCCCCCAATTCCACTATTTAAGCATTGGTTCCAAACCCTAGAATTCAAAAGTCTGAAATTCGGTTGAGGAATCGAGCTTATCTTCACGTACAAATGTAGTCGTTCCTTCTAAATGAAGGATTAAGTTCCAAACTCCACGTTGCTCCTTTCATTTGGTGGAAATTGAATTTTTCTTCTATTTTTTTTTCTATTGGAACGGTTTAAATTTGGGTTCAAATGGGAGATCAAGTGATTTTTTGTCCAAACAAGGAAAATTTTCAAGTTTAAATGACAAAGAATTGGGCATAATAGGGCTAGGGCATGAAGGTTGGGGTGAGAGAGGAGAAATGGGACAAATGAAAATGAAAATGGATGGGTTTCATTCCTTAAAAAACTGAATTTTTCACTTCTAGGACGGTCTACGGAATCGATGTCGCAACATCAAAAACTGGTGCCGCTACACCAAAACTGGTGTCGCGGCATCAACTTTGCTCTCTGCCCATTTTTTGCCTCACACCAAAATGGTGCCGTGACATCAAAATCCAGTGTCGCAGCATCCTACTTCAATGCCATGGCATTAAATTTTGATGCCGCAGCATCCTCCCTATTGGATGCCATGACAATGCCCATTTCCAAAATGATGCCGTGGCATCAAAATCTAATGCCGTGGCATCCCCCTACTGGATGCCTAAACCCTCCATTTGAAACTGTGTTGTGGCATACCTTTTCTATGCCATGGCATTGACCTAGTATCCCCAGTTTTCATAATCTTTTTTAGCATTTTGACTTTATTCCTTTTTCCCCATGCATTTGGCCAATAATTTTCACCTAATATGTCATTAAGATTCCCAATTATCCATCCCAATATGGAATCATTCTTATCCACTTTACACAACCTATTGCACAACAAAATTTTAACCCAAGTGCAGTGCACTCCATATGAAATTATTTCATAGCCAATCATTTAAGTCTTAGTCCTTCGTCTCCATATATTTCTCATTATTCATATTAATTTCTGAGAAAATCCCATACATTTATCCCTAATAATGATTTAAATAGAATTGTCCAAACTGATCTCCCCTTTTAACACCCCAAGTGTGACAGACTCCCCTCACAAAAAGTTTCATCCTCGAAACTTTAAGCATTAATCCACATGTTAAAACATGGTTTCATGCTCCAAATGTATCACATTTCTGCTATGCAATCTGACACTAGATTCTAATCATTTTATATCAATCCACAAGTCATTTGCCAAAATACCAAACTATATAATTTATCCATAACCCCAAATTTTTAAGCTTAACATATTATTCATCTTCTTTATCTTTCTATAGTATCTAATTCAAATGGGTGATCATACATACAATCAAACATTTATCAAATCCATAATCAATCATCAAGTTATTACAATATTGACTTTTCTACAATCATCATAGGAATATTCCTTTACTAATGTTATTATCTTGCATAATTATAATATCCAAATTTACAAAACATAATTCTTCCTAACTTTCCAATTTAGAATACATATTCTTGATACACATACACCATTATAACAAAATCTATATATCATTTTACATAACATTTCACATCCTTAGACTCAAGGTACAATTATCCAACCCATTATTAATCCAAACCTTCTTATTCATCATCTTTGTATCAATTAGTTCCAGGTTCACACATAGCCCCTCTATACTTCATTATGTTTGTCCATTTTCACACCATCCCCACACCAGAATGTATCATATTTGTCTATCTCCCTATTTCTAAACAAGTTTTATAATCCACCTTCTTAGCAATGTATATCACATTCATATCATAATTATAACTAACCTCATTCTATCTCGTCTTACTACTAAGGCATCCATAGTCACGTATCATTATTATTCTCTAATCGTTCATTGAACAATTTTGGTCTTTATAATTTTGTATTCATATGAATCAAATTCACATTTTATACTAATTAACTCAATATCGGGCTATCCAGGCATCATAGCCGAGCCCTAAGCCAATTAGGCTCTCATTTTATCTCCAGCTCTTTACATCATTTAGGCGTATCCAATTTGGCTACATAGGTTACTTATTCCCTTTTCCAATGTATGATTTGTTATCTCTATATCATCACGTCTTGTTTTCATTGCAACTTAAAGATTTTGGGTTTCATCATTTCAAAATGCATCATTGTCTTTCCAAACCAGCTCCAACTTACTGATTATATCACAATGGTTTTCATGAGTTTACCATTAACTAATTGGTTTAAATATGCATGGTTTCCACAAATTTACCACTATTTCATGGGCAAACATTATTATATCAAACTAAAGTATATTTATATCACTTATATAATTGTTCATCAACATCCTTTTATACCATCTAACCATGGTCATCTTCATTTTACACCATTCATTAACAACTATATCCATTTAATCTATATGGTATTTCACATAAATTATTAATATTCCATGCTCATTTCATAAAATCCATTAACGATCCATTATGTATACCATATATGAGTAGCTCAACTCATGATGATGCTATATAATCCATATGCCATCCTTTACTCAATTCTACATATTAATATATACAAATACATATTCAAAATCTATATTTATTTGTCATGCATATTTCATACTAGCGTTAATACATCAATTCAACTGATCATATTCTAATGATATCATTTTAAAAATTATGACAATATAGTGTGCAATCATATCCCAACATATAAATTCATATTACAAATATATTTATATTCATCACAACTAATTCTTACAATATCATGAAATTCTCATTATTCTTTTCAATCATAATTCCGTGTACAACTTACATTATCATAACTACTTAGCTTAATCCAATTACACATCACCCTTACTTTAAAACATATTAATTATTATCAAGTTTCAATAATATTTCACAATGGCCAAAATACCTAGTCACTGAATCACATGTATATGATTTGTCACAATAGTCAAAGATCAACGGGAATATAAATGTCCATAACCTCATAATTACTCAAGGCATAAAAATTTGATCCCTTAATCATGTACGTTCTTAAACTTATTTCATAATCTCTAAACAGATGTATACAACCATAGAAATGGCCTATTATTTATGTCTTATATAATATATCCATATACAATTTCGTTACCAATATAATTACAGAATCCACATTTTCAATTCAGCTTTACTCCAATATTTTAATTATTGTAGAACTAATTAACACAGAAAAATTTATAACCTATCCCTCATAATACAATTTTTGTTTATCCATATACAAGAATACTCAAGTTTAGGATTTTGAATCCTAAACATAAGTACCAATTCATTTAGTGATATCAACATTCTATCTTTTATAACCATCAATCATATCATCAACTAAGACTCAAGGTTCAAATCACCTATATAATCTCTAACACATAAATCAAGTAGCCAACTTAGGGCTTTCACAATCATACTCCAATGGAACTACTATCATGGAGTTACATAAATAGTAATAGCATTTCCAAAGTTACCCAAAATCATTATTCTCTATTTATTTATAGATCATCACACTTCTATCTCAACATCATATCAAATGTTTTAGTCATCCATTGCCTGCTATTGACAATACCATGCTCAGGAGACTACCAACCAAGTGGACTCAACCACCAATAAAGTGGACTTGGTCAAAATCAAATGGGCATAGCATTGCCAGTTGTTATGCATATGGAATGCCACAATTGCTGTAATCGTCATGATTGTTACAAATGCCATGAATGCCATGAGTGCCATGAATGCCATGAATGTCATGAATGCCACAAATGTCACAAATGATCCAAATGCCTCAAAAGCCACAAAGGATTCAAATGCTACCATATTGCCACCTAGGCAATCGTCATCCCAAGGGTGTCGAGTCATTCTCAAATAGGACAAGACGGGTGGCCTGCCATCACGTTGTGTTAATCCATGAGTCATATAAATTAGGCAAAATAATCCATATCTGAATAATTTCATAAAAATCAAAGGTGCCATCCTAGCAGGTATCCAAACCTCAGATACATAAAAATCATATCTAGTAAGCATCCAAATCGCAAACATTTATCAATCCAATCAAGAGGTGACCAAATCTAAGCATGAACTATAGTCATGTGTCCAAGCCTCAATTAAATAACCAGTATCAAATAGACAAATATCTAAAACTCAATCAATAACCAAATGACCAACCTCAATCTAACAGTCATGTATCCAAACTTACCAAATAATCAAATAGCCTAACTTATTAAATACCCAAACTCAAGTCAGACTCAATCTCTAGAATATCCACATTTTTATGCCATCTTGGTAGGTATCCACCCTCTAATCATTCTACCATCAATCAACCAATTGCTTCAAATGTTATATCATTCAATTATGTATTACACATACACAATACCTCATCAAACGATCCAATCCTTTACCCTAACTAATTTCAATATCACTTCATTCCCACAACCAAACATTCAAATTCAATTACATCACAAATGCATTTTAACCAATATCCAAATACCAACATGCACTCCCATCCTTAATTCAATAGTCAATCAAATAACCAATCCTATTCAAACAAACAATTATTCAATCTTAATCAAATAACCAAACTCAAACCTACTTCCACAATATTCACATCATTGTGCCATCCTGGCACCATACAACCCCCAATTATCATATCATTATACAACTCAAATGCCTTTTTGGGTATCTCTTACAATTGCACATTTTATCTACATAATGTTGCATTCATCAATGTTCCATTTATCATATACTCAATCGCAAAAGCCTATATAACAAAACCCAATATCAATCAGTTTACAAAATAAACATTTTGCCTTCAATTATATACAATTGTATGTCTACTAATGTCTAATTTTAAATGTATATTCAAACTTTAGTCTATGTTCACCCTTAATCCAAGCATGTATTTGACATATCCAAAAATTTTTGCAACTAAACGCATCCATCAATCATTTCAGACTTATAATCATGTTCAGGTCAATCAATATACAAACTATACTATTATTCAATTCAAATGCTCATACCATCCATATACTAATCAATCATAATCAAAATTCTCACATTACTAACATATGTTTCTTAACAAAATCTAGTAAACAATTAGTGCGATCAGTTGATAAATGCCAATTTATTTAATCACACATTCACAAGCAAAGTTATTCAAATATAAATAACCATGTCGTTCATCATAATTAAGATCCATCAAGAGTCTTCAATTTCCAAATATACTATTCATTACAAAACTCTTTTAGTTCTGAACTAAAAACATATTTGAATAAATAGATATATTGGTATCGCATATCACGTTTATTTAAAATGATCAAATAATCAGAAAAGTTTGTACAATATTTAAATCAAAGTAATTCAACGATTCCATCATAGCTTGATCAAACAAGCTATGACTAAAAACAAATTCCAACTATCCTTCTTACACTCATAATTTCATCATTCCATTTTCACATGACCTATAATTGAATTAATAAATCCAACATTCAAATGAGATGCATATCGGCATCATTACACTTCCTTGTGCTACGCTAACCATAACAATTACCTATTAGTAACCAGTTACATAATGCAATCATCTTGGTACTGTAACAACATTATCATATTCATTTTCGATCAATATTCTTTATACAATATAGTATTCACTTCACATCAAAATCGTCAATGCCATACCATAATCATTCCTCTCAATAGCATTCATACCCAATAATTTTTATACCAAGATTCAAAATGCCTCTATCCCCTAACTCACACCTTTAACATCCAATTGAAATCTCTCTTTCATTCCTATGTTCTTCTATAATTCTCACAAGTGCACCAACATATATTGGTATGTCATTTTCTATTTCACCCAATCACTATTAGCATCATGGTTTTGGACCCATCTCTAAACTTGAACTTATCACACAGATAAGTTACTGGGATCTAATACCAATTGTAACAGCCCGCACCCCTCACCCTATATGGTTTTACCATGCCACACTAGGCCAATGCAGGATGCTACTATTTTTCTTTTTTTTAAGGGAAGTATTTCTAAACTATACTATTTTCCCTATTTCTAAGGGAAATTCTGCCATAATGTTTGCAGAGTCTACTCTGTATTTCATTCATTTCAACCTAATATACATCTGTGAAACAAATAAATGTATACATCACAAAATAAAACATTAATTCAACTCTCTAAATCACCCATAATCCAGGATCTGCTTAGCCCCATGATGGTAATACATATAACTGAATTAAGTTACATCCATAAAGACATACCATTTTACTATTATACACATCATTGGTAATTTATTACAATATACAATTTCACATTAAATTTAATCTACAAATCATAATGAGATTCCAATCCCAACATGTATCATGTCTTCACATATCTTCAAGCTGCCTTGCTTGACCTGTCAACTAAAAATATATAATAAATAGGCGTGAGTCCGAGCAACTTAGTAAGTAAGTATAATAAAAGGACCATAATTAAAATATCAACATGCTCAAATTCATATGATTAATATATCACACGTTATGCAGGCAATCCCATAATACAATAGTGTCATTCAGGCACAATACACAATCCATAACATATTAGTGCCATTCTTGGCACTACTCACCAATATTTCACAAACAATGCCATTCAGGCATAAAACACATTAATATGAAATTCTAACCCATTTATCAATCATGCTATCCAATCACTTCACTTTCAAGCCACTCTAGAGATATTATATCTATATCATTCAGACACCACAACTCCATTATATCAATACTTCAGTCCTCTCATATGAATTTCGATATATCTATGTCATTTGGCATCACTTATCTATTGATGCCATATCAATATCAATATACACTATTTGATTACAAATAAACTAGCAAGGAATATATATCATTCTACTAATACAAGCATCTTCACAAATTTAGGATATTCTCTATTTCCATTGAATTTACATAAAACATTAAACATTTGAGACTAGTCTTGTCTAATTTCTACTCATATATATCTACTAAAATCACCATTCATGGGATTACATAATTCCCATCCATCCATACATTCTACAAGCTTCGAAGAAACATATAAATACAATTAAGGGAATAGTCAATATTCCCCTCTCATAATGAATATTCAAAATAAGCCTACTTACCTTAAGTGATTCATTATCTACCCTTCCAGCTCCTTGCCTTTCTAGTTCCCTACCTTTTCATCCTTCTCAGATCATTCTGTATAGGATAAAATCCCATTCATTCGTAACATAATTTTGGACTGATACATTCCAATCAATGAATTATATACTATGATCAATTTATTACTAAATATATATGCCTTCGAAATGCATACTTGCATACTCATCAAAATACAATTAAAAGCCAATGTATTCAATAAGGGTTCTTAAGAAATTCTCATTTCTAACCATATAC
>JAYJMB010040527.1:0-26981 GCA_036873735.1 Pouteria campechiana
GATTAATACAAATCCATCTACAATATCATGAATAATTTACTATGACATGCCGTTACATTTAGTTTACATCATTTGGAATAAAATACAATAATACATAATTGCATAATGGGATTCTAATCCCAACATTCTAGCATACCATTAAAATATCTTTTACTCTTGCTCACCAATCCCAACTCACAGTTGAAATTCTTTACCTGTCCTGTTAGCTAAAAAAATAGATTAAGAATGCATACGTCCAGGCAACTTAGTAAGTAGGCATGAATAATAAACAATAATAATAATCATAATTAATACACATGTTCTAATCTAGAACATGAATCAAAATAACACAATCTAAATATGTCCAGGAGGCTCAGCTCTTCCTTAATCCAATACAATACCCTACGCCCTTCAGGCATATACAACCACAAGCATGACTATAATATACTTCCACCTCATCCTGAGATGTATAATACAAAAATAAATATACCATGAGGCTCAATTCCTCTTACTATCCATATACATTCTTATCACGAAACTAGGATATTCCCTATCCCTTTCATGTAGAAGACATCCATACACAATGATGAGTATAACGTGAGGTATTTTATATCTCCTCAGTCATTTCAATCCAAGGGATACCCTCCATCCGTTGTTATATTAACACATCCATACTATTTATGGGATAATTCATGTCCCATTACATTCATATAATCACATACTCCCATTCTCTACATACTCAAGGAATATTCACTATCCTTAATACACATATATTCACAAAATAGGTAAACATCATTCTTAAGAAAGCACGGAATATCCACAATCCCTCATCCAAAACATATATGCCCAGAACAAACATGGCATAAACAAATCCCCATCCATTCATTTGAATCATACAAGGAACGCCTACTTACCTCAGGCCTCGAGCTCCACCCTAATTTCTCAAGCTCTGTCTTTTCTTCCTTCTCAGATCATCCTGTACAGGGCCACAATCCCATTTACTTAACCATTTGTAATTATATACTTAGTACATCATATTAACATTTCTTACATAGCCGATTTCAAATTATAATCATCAATAATATGATAAACATCAGTTAAATTAGAGTTTCTTCATAATTTACATCAGAACCTTGATTGTTTAACAAATTTATATGGTATCTTATATGAGTAGCATCCAAATAACATGTAATTAGCTCCTTTAAACTTTTAATTTAAACAATTTATGGCTTACATAGTCCATTCACAAAATATTTTTTTAAACCCTAACTAGGACATAGCCCAAAACTTGATTCCATTGATCCAAGTCACTCTAAACACACCCCAAAATACTATAAATCATACATCAATCATTTACCTCATGATTAATTCAATAAAAATAAGGAAATCCCCAATTTTTACTATTGATAAAAACCCTAACTAAGAAATGTTCACAATTTCTCATGCTAAAACATCATTATCATTGTATTAACTCATTTCCCCATGAATTTATAAGCACATATTTAAGCCTAAAATATCCAATAATCCCAAAACCCTAAAATCAAAATTTTAAGATTTTGTTAAGAAATCGAACTTACCTCTACTTTCAAGCATAGCCGTCCTCCCCAAACGAAGGACCAAGCTCCTATCTCCATGTTGCACTTTCCATTTGGAGGAAATCTGAATTTCTTCTATTTTCTACCATTTTCTATGGTTTGAATGGGTGAAAATTGGGTTTAACAAAGAAATCACAAGTTTATCTAGCTAGGCATCATGATTTCCTAGCAAACCAAGCAAAGGATTTAGCTAAACATGGTCTAGGGATATGAGAATGGCATTAGAGATGAAGAAAAAAATGAAAAAAGTTAAAAATAGAATGGGTTTAGGGATTAAAACGATCAAATTTTCTAATGCTTCGACGTGCCACAGAACCAGTGTCGTGGCATAGAAAACCTATGTCGCGACACAGACTTTGCTGATTGCCCAGTGTCGCAATAATTGCTTTGATACCATTTTCTTGTTGACCTAATTTTTATAAAAAAAAATCAGACAATCTCCCTTGAAAATAGGGTCGTTTGCTTAGGTATAAACACTCATCACATATTAGGATACATTTTCTCCATTATAATTCATAAAAGTAAGAAATTACACACTCCAATATTCCTCCATTAATCCACACAACATCCCCATCTCAACAGGATCCCCCAGGACCACAACTGCATCATAATGCCAATGAATGTGCTCCTCCATCATACAACTTCCAACCACACACTTACAATTATATAATGACATGTTCTTACATTATGGTTATATAGAGTTATCAATCTTTGATACACTTTATACATCATTGGACATACGCTAACATGATTTCAAATATACACGATGAAAATTTTTAATTTAATACATTATCAAAATATAAATCCTCTGTTATACTTTCTTTACTAGACTTCTCTTCTGATGGCTCGACCTGCTAGCTAAATATATAAATAAAGAGTGAGTCATGGTAAACTCAATAAGTAGGTGTGAAATCAGAATATTATTAATTAACAAAATGTGGGATCCATCTGTATCTCAAGAACCAGTCCACACATTTGCATATAGTCAACTAATGCCATCCAGGCATGATCCCATCTAGCTAATTTAAAAAAATAATAAATAACATCTCGTCATTATACATCAAAACATTTGCATAACAAAACCATACTCATGTATAATCCACATCTTAGGATATTCTCATATCCCCACATTATATATTCGCATTTCCATGTATCAAGATAATCATAATAAACACAAGCATGGGATATCTTCTATCCCCCTAATCTATACAGTAAATAGGAAATAACACCAATATAAAGGTCATGTAACTTGGTGTTTTTACCAATCCCACATCATATATGCAAACTTATTTTTATTTGTTACTCCTATGATATTCACAATCCCACTTATATACACAATCAGTCTTTGTTCAATCACAAACAATTATAACACTAGAACGAATATGGGATATTTATCCCATTGAATCATTATAACAAAACAGTCATGGGAGACTTATTATCTCTTAATAATCATTAAATTCAAAACATACATGCCTGTATAGCACAATGGGATAGATACCATCCACATCCATTCAATCATTCATGCAAGCATACAAGTAC
The DNA here is from genome assembly GCA_036873735.1 of Pouteria campechiana. Classification (NCBI taxonomy): domain Eukaryota; kingdom Viridiplantae; phylum Streptophyta; class Magnoliopsida; order Ericales; family Sapotaceae; genus Pouteria; species Pouteria campechiana. The sequence goes on from JAYJMB010040527.1 coordinate 3,114, forward strand.
ACCTACTTACCTACAAAAGGAGGCCTTCCATCACCCTGAAGTCCTCAGACTTGACTCTCCGAATCCATGTTCCATTCACCCTATACATAACATATACATCACATATATCGTATGCATACGTCCACATGACAATTTCTTATCGACACAATGAAATACACTAACCAATTGCCAAGATTTAATTATAAATGAGTTTACACAAAAACTCTAAAAATTATATCTCAATTCATACAACTACCTCATTAGGTGGCTGTCACTCTTTAATCCCAAGAAAATTTGGTTGCCATGGACCTCAAATCACCCTTGTTACCTTTTGTTAACAATTTCTCTAAGTAAGATTACTTAACATGGAGGATTGGAAAAGCGGGGAGGGAGCACACATGTTGGCTAGCATGAACAAGATGGTAAGCACGTTAGGGAGTTGGGGAAGAATGGGATAAGTGTTGCAAAAAGGCATTTTATAAGCTTTGGTTATAGTAGTCCATGCTCCACACCATTCCATGCACATGTACTCACTTGATTTGTCAAAATCCCATTCAACCTTCACCTTTAGCACATATGAGTCACACATTTAATAAATCATATGCCAAAATAAATTTTTCATCCATTAAATAGATTATTTACCTAATTTTATTTATTTATTCTTAAATTTAATTTAACCAAAATATTTTGAAAAATCACCGACAACTCAGTATGCCAGCTTTCCACATGCATTTTTTGGTTTTTCTTCACCTGTTAATCATTGATTAATATGTATCCTCATCATAATTACATTAATATAGATACTCCATACAATTTTATAATTTTTTCATAAAAACGTTTATCTTTTTTCAGTATTTACATTTTCAGCGTTCCACCGATTTAAACTTATTTTCTTTTTCGCTTAAATCATTTATTTAATACACTTTAATGTACCCCAAACCTCATCCTCATGTTTATATTAATAATCCACTCAATTTCATAACTTTCTATCATAATTTTTTCAAAAATTTAATTATATTCCAAAATACTTCTTATCGAAACTGCAAATCAAAATTTACATATCTAGAATTTTTCAAGGCCTTACAATGGTCCTTGCCATTCCTTGTAAGGTTCTGTTCTTCCTTTTTACTACTTCATTCTACTTGGGTATTCTTGGTGCAGAGAAAGTTTGAAAGATATCATTATTTTCAGAATAAGTTGTGAACTTATGGTTTTTAAATTCTTCACCATGATCACTTCTAATGGAAACAATATGAGAGCTTTGTTCATTCTATACTCACTTGGAAAAGATTTCAAATAATAAGAAAGCCTCATCCTTGGATGCAAGAAACATTATCCATATATTTCTACTATAGTCATCAATAATAACATATGCGTAATGCTTCCTTCCTGGATTTTTAGTTCTAGTTGGTCCAACTAAGTCCATATGTAGCAATTGAAGAGGTATAGTTGTGTACTTCCTTGTTTGGCATGAAAGATTCTTTTGCATGCTTTCCTTTCAGACATGCATCACATAACTATCCTTTGTCAAATTTTAGTTCGGGTAAGCCAACTACAAGATCCTTTTTGTACAGTCATTTTATCATATCTTTATTGGCATGTCCCAGTCTTCTATGCCACAATAGTAACTCATCGTGACTAGCAAGACACTTAGCTTGGATATCAACACATTTTCATGCCTTTAGGTTAGAATTATAATTAAGTCATTCTGATCTAGGACTGAACAAATGTGAGATTCAAACATAATCTTGTAACTATTATCACAAAACTGACTAACACTTAGAAGATTATGCTTTAGTCCCTTAACTAAAAGTATATCTAAAATAGCAGTAGAATGTGGTTGTCTGACCTTATCAATCTTGATCACTCTACCTTTACCATTATCTTTGAAGGTTATTGTTCCACCACATCTTTCTTTTAATTTAGTGAGCAACTCCTTCTCTCTCCTATCATGTATCTTGAGCAACCATTGTCAATGTACCATAAGCTGCTTCTTATGGCTCTTAGACACACCTGTAATGACAAGGTCAGCCTTTAATCTTTGGTACCCATTTTAGAATGGGTCCAAGTGGGTTAATGACATTAAATTTTGGTACCCTTTGTTCCTTATGTGCCACTATTCTAATTTTAGGAGATTATATTATATTTACTACTTTTGCAACTATCTTAAGAATCCAAACCATGGTCTATTTGGTCCTTTATTTTCTTCTAAAATTATAGTTCTTTTTCTTGTGTTTCTAACCACCTTTACTTTTTGGTTTTATTCTAAACAAGGAGGAGGTTAAGGTCTATTTTAAGGCATTATTTTCCACCTTAACTTGATCAAGTTCATGAATGGTGCATTGATTATTCTTGAGCTTGCAATTCTCATCTTTCAACTGGGACCATTCATTGGTTGCTTTCAATAGCTCCTTCCGTGTCTCCTTGTATTTGGCTTTCAAAGCCTTAAAATCTACATATATACTTTATAATTCATCGAGGAAACTTTGAGATTCAAGTTCAAAAGTTACTTCATCTTCATGGATAGCCATAAATTGATTCTAGTGTGGTATTCTCCTTGACCTCCTTTTGTAGGTAACAATCTACTAAATTTTGCTTCATGTTCATTTTCATTGTCACTTGCACTTTCATGTAACATATTTTTAATCATTTCCCATGCTACAAGTGCTTTCTTTGTATTAAAGCTTTCGATGTTGCTACTTTCATTTTTCTTTTCAGGATATGAGTTGTGCCTTTTGTTCTATTATTCCCCTTGCCTCTTATCAGGCTCTTGGCAGTCATAACTCATGTGCCTAGTCTTGCCACAATTATAGCATGTAGGAGCATCTTTTCTTTAATCTTTGTTTCTAAAATTTTTGGAGTTACTTCCAGTCTTTCCTCTAAACATGGTTCTGAATCTTCTGCTTAGCATCGCCATGCCATCATCATTTTCAACACCACTTATTGATGCTTCACTTTATGAGTCATCTTTTGATTTGGCTCTCAGCCCTATTGATTTCTTTTTGTTTTGGTTCTTCTAGAGCTTTCTACTTCATTAGAACTTATTGAGTCATAAGTGAACCAATTAATTCTTCAACTTTTATCTTGTCCAGATCTCTTGCATCTTGGATAAGAATGACTTTTGCCATCCACTATCTTGGCAAAGTTCTTAGAATCTTTTTCACCATTTTGGTTTCTTTATATTTTTCACCAACACCACTTAACCCGTTGGTGATCATTTGAAATCTTCCAAACATTTATGATATTATTTCATTATCTTACACATGGAAGGCTTCATATTCCTGAACAATATGTTAACTTTGGTCTCCTTAACCTGATTAGTACCTTCATGTGTGACTTTAAGCTTATCCCAGATTTCTTTTACTAAGCTACAAGTAGGAATCTTTTCAAACTCAGAAGGTGATAATGTAAAGTAGAGGCTATTCTTAGCATTAGCATCTCTCTCTACTAATAGAATATCTTCACTAGTATATTTTTCCTCTGTGTTTATGACAATCTTTCCTATTGGGTCCCAAAGGATGGCTTAACCAAAGAGGGGAGGGGTGAACTGGGTTTATAAAAATTATTTGCTTAGCCCCTTGTTGCATTAATTTTCTCTTTTCATGCTTATATATGATACAATATGAGATAAATAATAAAATGGTAATGTGTAAGGAAAGTAAAACATTCACACAAATAGCATACACAATATTTTTACACTGGTTCGGGCAATTATTCCTACATCCACTCTTCCAAGAGCATACTCTCCTTGTGCCTTGGGTTCCACTATATCCTATATAATGGAAATACAATAGTGCTCTCAGCACTCTTCTAGATTCTAGCTTTAGGGGGCATAAACATAGTGCTCCCAACATTCTTCTTAATTCTAACTCAATGGGGCTTAAAAGGGTGTTCTCAATACTCTTCTAGATTTCAGCTCCACGGTCCATAAACAAGTGTTCCTAACACTCTTCTAAATTCAACTCTAGAGGGCATAAACATAGTGCTCCCACACTCTCTTGGTTTTCACAAGCTCACTAAGAAACTTACTAGTTTCTAGGATCACTAACAAACTGATGATTTTTCAGAGATCACCACCAACTCTCTGGTTTTCAGATCAGCCAAAAAACTAATATACTTTTACAAAGTATTACATTTAATTGCAGAGGAAGATATGATCCTTAGCATCTCTATATAATATAGAAAGATCTTCTCATAATATAGAGATAATGACCATAAGATTTGCAGATTAAAGCTAATAAAAGATAAATGGTAGTTTAAGCTCTTAGTCATGGGTGGAAGGATTTGCATAAGGTTAAGCTCATTTGAAGTATTCCTTCACCACCTTTCAATCATCCCACCTCTTCTCCTTAAATAGCAATCTTGAAAACTTGACCATTGGAGGAAGATGATCTTCATTGAATGCAAAGATGAAGGTAGATGAGTAGGAATAAACGTAGATGACCATTCTGATAATCTCCCATTTGAAAATGCCATCTTCTAATTAATTTTCATATGCTTAGAGCCATTTTGTAATGGTGAACTCGACATAGAAGAAGGTGAATAGCTGGTTTAGGTAACCAACAAATGAGGAGATATTGCAACTCTAACTTGATTTATGATTTTGAAAAGAAGACAATAAATTCTAATAAACTCTGTCGCTCCACTTTGTTTAGTGCTTTATTGCATTTATCTTAAGTTAATATCATATAAAGTCTCTTTTCTGTCAAGTTCTCTTTCCAGCTAGATGAAATTTCTTCATCTCCTACTTTGTTTGTAGTTAATTCTAGATGAATTTGGACTTCCTCATTCCCAGAAAAATATGTTTGCTTTTTGAACTTCTTCTTCCATCTACTGCCTTTCCACTATTTCTTCAGATAGTGTGAGATTTTGAATAGAGTCTTCTTATTGAAATCTTTGAGCATATTTTGAAATATCTGTAACTCAAACCTTCTAAAATGTGGTAGATGGTAATAGAAAATATCTGCAATCTTGCACTTGGAAATTTAAATGGGTTACTTGATGTTTGATTCTTTTTTAGCACTTAGAACTCTCAAGCATTTCATTCTCCTTTAATAGATTACTTATTTTTACAATTCAGGAAGGATGTGGATGCCAAAAGAACAATGTTGCAAGATACAACTGCTATAGAGTATTGAATTTTTGATTTGAAAATAGCAAATTTTCACTGTAGCAAGTTATTGTAGCAATGTTATTATAGCAGATCACTATAGCACCACTTTGTTATTAGTTAATAATAGTCAAATTGATTGTTTGCCTATTTGTTTGTAGCAGTTACTGTAGCAAGTTACTATAGCAAATCACTATGGCAATTCATCTATTAATTCATCTTTGCAATTTGTCCATGGTATTGTAGGAAACATTGTAGATTGTCTGACAGCTATTATAACAGATTCGTCAGAAGGTTACTATAGTTGTTTACTATCATATTTTATAGTAGTAGCAACTTCATCTTTAGCTTTGTCTTTGACAACAATTCGTTTGACACTATAGTAGAACTGTAGCATTTTACTGTAGCAAAATTACTATAGCAGTGCACCTACACTAGAAAATTTTTGCACTTTTGCGATATTGTTAACTTGAAATTTTTCAAAAAATTTTCCATTGTAAATCACAATATAATTATCCATATGAAGTTTTTATAAGTTGTAAAGCATGGATATGCAATTTGAATCATGATTTGTTTTTATAAACTCATTTAAGAATTCATTCTTTTTCATTCAAAAATATATCTAGACTTATATCAAGATGTATATGCTTGCGTTAATGATTCCCAATAAAGTAAGTATATTTTAAGCATATATTTCTACATTTCAATCTTCCTATTCCTATGCTAGAAGCAACATTAGCATAAATTAAGTCTTAAGACAAGCTCTATAGTCATCAAAATCATATAATAATCCCAACATTACCATCTTTTATGATTTGCCATAACTTAAAGTCCATGGCTATCAAAAAGTTTTGCATACACATTTTTCAGTTCCCGTAGTTGGTCCCATAAAAAAAATGGGCGTCTGGTGGTTGATTGTCCTTTAACTTTGGTGTTGTGGATAGTGTTAGCCATAGGGATCACTTCAAGCAGTCAAAATAACTGGTAATTAAGGTTAACTATTGGAAACTGGCTCTGATACTAATTGTTGTTCCCATCCTAAGGTAGCTCAAGAGGGAGGGGTGAATTGTGCTTTTAAAATCTTGGCCAATATAAAACCAAAGTGTTGTAAAAATTAGAAGATGAATCATGCAGAATAGAGCACATAGGTATTTTATAGAGATTTGGCCCACAACATAGCACCTATTCCTCTCTTAGAGTCAGTCCACTCAATGTACTCAGGTTCCACTGATCACCATTTGGTTTTCCCAAGCTTACCAATAAACTCTTATATAGGTTGGTTTTCCAAATGCTTACCAACAAACTTACATAAAGGTTGGTTTTCCAGAAGTTCACAAATACACTTATCCTAGTTGTTTTTCAAAGCTGACCAACAAACTTATACAAGATCAGTAAGCCCTTTGCTTGCTATCCCAATCAATAAAGAAATTTACAATAGAAAATGCCTCTTACATAGGCTGAGTTTGTATACAATTAAATGTAGTAGCAAAATATATAGAAATAAATATAAAGAATTTTAGACTCCCTTAAATTGTTGCAGCTTTGAAAGTAGATAACTTTTTGGCATTGTGTAGTTTGAAGAAAACTTAATGCCTGAGAGTAAATGCTTTTATTTTTCTGCTCTTTCTTTTCTCAAAGATATCTAATTCTTATATATTTGAAACATCCCTTCTTTACTCCTTTTATAGCTAGATTTGGATCCTAAACATTGGAGAAGACAACATTCATTTAATGCGAGTTAATAGATAGCATTTTTTGTCCTTTGGAGCTCTCTCATGGGTTTTCATGTTTGAGATCTATGTAGCCATGTCTGAGTTTAGTTTCCATGCTTGGAGTGAAATTTTCAAGCTTGTATAACTTGTTCAACTAGAAAATGACCGCCTAGCCATGTCTCAAAGTGAATCATCATGTCTGGGTTCAAATAGTCATGTCTCGAATTAAATTTTGGCCCTTGATTGGTGCTTGGCTTGCAACTGACTTCTTTCTTCCTTGTCAGGAAATGATTTGCCATGTCTAGATTTGAGTAGCATGTCTAAAATTATTATTTCAGACTTGGATGAATCGTTCAACTTGTAGCACCATATTCGGTCATGTCTTAAAATGAATTGCAATGTCCAAAAAGGGTCTTCATGTTTATAATTAAGATTTCAGACTTGGATTGGCAATAGTTGCATTTTGTCTCATGACTTGATCCTAGTTATGTTCAAAGTTGAGTTTACCATGTTTGAGGTTAATATTTCAGTTTTACATTTTCAAATGTGGCTATTCGGACTTGCATTTGCGAATGCATTTAGTTTTTCTCTTTAGTCTTCAATGATGTTTGTGTCTAGATTTTATGTTTGAGAATGGCGATTTAGATCCAATGTCTTTGAGCACAAGTCTGAATGACTTTGACAATATTTTTGATGTATGTGTAGGAGTTTTTCCACACACTACCTCTTTAAAGTTTCGGTGTCATTCTTTTACATTTGAGCATCTACGTTATCTTCTTCATAAAATAGTGAATCTTATTTCTGACATAGTCTTGTATGCGCTGTCCACTTATGCTATTTCCCTTATGTATTGTTTGTTATTGCACACTTGGTAAATAATGATTAGTAGCTTAAACTTTCACTTATGTGCTTTTGCTCATTATCAAAATTTAGTTCATTAAATATGTTCATCATCAAAATGAAGCCTAGTGAAGAGGTTTTGTTCAACAAAAAGTAAGGGCAAAGTACTTAAATGGCCGAGTTCCAGTGTTCTGCCAATATACACCTACACTGACATGGCACCAAATCCGCTAGCTGCCCCCCATGTGTTCTTCGCAAAGTGGTGCCGTAGCACCTGATCAACTGCCCCCTTTTTCTTGGCCTTTTTTTTGGCATTTTCTTCACCTTATTTGCTTCCTTTTTCTCATCTTTTTATCCATCATTTTTCCACATTAAATATGATCGATATAAACCTTCATTATTTTCTTTTTATAGCCATATGAAAATACACAAATGTAATGGAAATAGTGTCATTTAAACCACCATATACATTAAATGTCATAACAATTTTCTCAAAACTTCACAAGTTCATATACTTTTGTTTCCAAATGATAATTTAAGCAAAATCTTCAAAATTCTCCAGCATTTTAACTCCTCAAGTGTTACAAGCCACCCTCCTTACAAAACGTTTTGTCCTTGAAACTTAAAGTCTTATTCTATCCTTAGGGTATATAGTTCTCATCGTTCCCCCAAATTCACATACCACTTTGTCTTCATATGATCACTCTATTGGATCACCACAAATTTAGTAAATTTTTATTCAAGCTTGACTCAACTAACACATTTATGCAATAAACAATCCTTGCATATATGTCATATTCTCAATTATTTTCCTTATGGTTCAATGTCCAAATCAGTTTCTCAACATAATGTAAATATCTTTGCTCAACTAACACATTCATCTAGCCACTCTTTCATCCCCACACATTTCACAACAATTCATTCTTTAGAGTAAGCAAACCTGCCATGCCACCCCTTGGTTTCTTATTCAAAACATTAGTCATAACATTGGCTCCTTGGTAATGAATAGTCAACTTAAATTTTGCTAACAATTTCAACCATTACTTCTATTTCATGTTCACTTCTTTTTGAGGAAAAATATGTTTTAGACTCTTATGATCAATATACATATCACTAGTACCTTCATAGCTTTCAATACAAAAACAATTGTTATTTATTTTTATTCATGAGTTGGATAGTTTTGTTCACATGGCCTCAACTACCAAGTCTTTTCTTTAAAGTATTACAATTTCTCTCTATAGTTAAATCAATTTTAGGTCAATCAAATCAAATTATAATAATTATGGAAAATCTTTCCACAAATCTTCAATAATAGTTTACTAATCTCAAGAACTCCTGACCTTTGCTACCTTACTCAAACTAGACCAATTCGCAACTATCTTTATCTTATGGAAATCACAAAACTCTAGACAGCACATGATTTTATGATCAATAAACCCATTATAAATTTATCTAAATAGAGTCTAAATCCTCAATTCATCTAATTCATAAGTTTGTTGAAACATTTAGCAAACACAATGGCATCACTAAACTTGAAATGCCCATATCTACAAAGCTTACATCATTACTTTTTCCCATCATAGGGCTTTCCATCTATCCATTATCTTCCATGGTATCATCACTACACCCAAAACATTACTTATATGAACAACATATGCAATTTGTCACCCTGGATTTCTACCTTCATTACCAAGGATATCATTCCCCATGTCTTTCGGGTTAACAAATAACCTATCGTGGGCATGTCATTCTCTTACTCCTTGTCACACTTTGCTTTTTGAAGCGCGACTTACCTTTTAGCACTATTTTTCACTGGGATTTCTCCACTTTTAGGGTGGGGTGGTCAAGTCCCATTTTGGAACTTGACTATTTTCTTTAGAAAAAGGATAAAGTATCCCCTAAATTATCAGGGTTTAACCTGCATAATTATTTATGAAATGTAATAAAGCAACAATATAAATTCTAAACATACACACACATACCCACAACTCAAGATCTGGGTAGGACCATGATGACAATCTATATCCTTAAAATCCATTACAAACTAATAATTAAATCATTAAGACATGCCATTTTATCTTATCATAGATCATTTGAATCCTTTAAATATAATACAAATATACAACCAATTACAATTCAAAATACCATAATTAAAGAGTCTTCAATCTTGCTCAACAATCCAATCCATAGTTTGGAGTCTTCACCAACCTATCAACTAAAAACTTGAAACAAGAAGGTGTAAGTCTGGGCAACTCAGTAAGTAGACATGTTAAATAAAAAAACTCATGATCAATAAACAATTATCAATGATATATCATGTTTAATCTAGAATTTGTATCATTCATACTCAACATCACTATTATCAAATTTTACAATTTACACCTATTTCAAAGGGGATAATCTTCGTCCTTTTCGATAGACATCCATAAACAAGAATAATGACACATACAGTGGAATATGTAATAATTCCAATAGCCAAATGTTCATATCTTACTCAAAACATTAATAATTTTAATATAAGTTATACTCACTATCCCTCATAATCAGATAACAATAATCTTAATCAAACATGGGATATCCACTATCCCCATCCAAAACACACATGCCCAGAAACAAATAAATGAGATATTCATCCCCAAATTAATCAAAGAAGGGCACCTACTTACCCACTAATGAATCATCATACACTCTTCCAGCTCCAGTCCTTTTCATCCTTCTCAGATCATCTTGTACAGGACAATAATCTCAATCATTTACAATTGAAACTTTTAATTCATTTCAATCTAATGAATTCCCATTTCTAGATATTATGAGTGCTTAACCTTAACCATAAGGCCAATTATAGCCATTAATTCTATATCAAATCATTAACACTCTGTTACATTCATTAGGGTTTTCAAAGTGCTTTTATTTCTAACAACAATTCCTTACCATATAACATGAATCAAACTTAAGCAACTTGGAATTTATTTAATTAAGCTGCGAATACAACTAATTAAGGCTTACATAGCCCAAACACAAAAGCCTTCTTTAATACCCAACTAGGTCATAATCCATTATTCAATTCCACCGATCCAAATCAACCCAAACAAGCTTCAAAACATTAAAAATCATACATTAATCCTTTCTCCCATGATAATTTCACAAAATTCCTAAAATTTCCCACTTTTTACTATTCACAAAAACCCAGGCTTGACTAAAATCATGATTTCTTATGCCAAATCATTCCCAATACCTCATAAAGCATATATAAATCAGGTTTCCCCTAAACTTCAACATCAATTTCATCATTATTCCCAAAATTTTAGAAATTTACAAAACCTTATTTCAGCTAAAATCCAAATTTGGATGGAGAAAACAAACTTATGTTGTGAATTAAGCAAGACTGACACCCATAGCTGAAGATCGAAGCTCCATGCTCCCATCGACATCTTTCATTTGAAGAAAATCAACTCTTCTTTTGCTGCTCATTGTGAAAACATCAAATACCCAAGCTAAAAGGATTCTTGAGTGACAACCCATCTAAATCATCATGTTTGCTAGTAAATCAAGCAAAGGATTTAGCTAAATGGGGTTTAGGGACATGGAAACAAAGAAATACAATGGAAAATGAAAAAAAGGGTTTACGGATTAAAAAGATCGCATTTTTTGGTGCTCCGGCATGCCATAGAGCTAATGTCGCGACATAGAAAACTTGTGTTGTGACACAGACTTTGCTGATTACCTAGTGTCATGGCACCACTCTCTGTGTCATGACATTGCTCTCTATGTCATGACGTTGCCTCTTTGTGTTGTGGCATTGAGTTCTTGTGTCGCGACACTAACCTTCTGCCCCTCATTTCATCATTTTAAACCTTATTTTCCACTTTTACTCTCATTTATCAACTCTAAACTTTTAATCATTTCATTTCCCATTAATTTCATGCATAATCATCCTCAAATACTCATTCAAGTAATTAAATCTCACTCCCAAACTCAAGCAATAATCCATTCATTATAAGAAACTGTTCAAATTCAGAATTTATACTTACACAATTCATAAATGATCCCATTTCACATAAAACACTTTGAACATTATAAAAGTCACTGCCCACACATCACATACATGAAACAAAATATGTTCATTATATTTTCCACCTCTTTTGAGGTCAATTGCCAAAAATCACTCATTTAGTTCTTTTTAACTGAATTTTCTCTGAAGTTTTTGCTATAAATGACTCCACATTCCAATTTCATTCCAAATTACACCCAAGTCTTAAACCAAGATTCCCCACACATCACAATACCTATGATAATCATATTAGGTCATTCATATAGATCACAAACATGTCTTTTCTTAATTTCACCATTTTAGTTTTTTTTCTTTTTACTATCCTTCTATAGCTCCCAGTAATGCAATATATGAAATCTAAGAACCAAATCACCTCATAGTCTCATGAGAAAATTTCAATCACCACAACCATCATATGTGGTTAATCATCCATTAAATTTTTCATGATTTGATGAAATTCACCTATTGAATTCTTTTTGCAAAATATTCAATTCGAAGGTTCAGAATTGAAAGATCATCTCTAAAGTTCAATTCAAGACCTGATATATTTCGCATCTCACATAATAAACATGCTTCATTAGTTATTCGAGTCATATGCCTTACTTTATTCAAAATCACCACTTAATTTCTTTTTCACTCAAAACTACTAATGAAGCTATTCTCTTTGTTCAATTCAGTTTTTCATAACAAATTTCTTTATAAATCACTGTTTATCATCTCAATTCCTCATTATACTAAAATATAGAAAATTCTCCCTCATTTTCAACATCCATTAACACCCAGAGTGTTACACTCCTGTCTCGTAGCCATTGTCATCATGATGTTAGGGCTCATCACATACCACACCATCCTGGTACCAAAGAAACATAGCTCTAATAACATTCTGTTACACCCTGCCTAGGAGCCTATGCATTTTACCATTCCCCTCTCATTTCGCCATTTCTAAGGGAAATATGCTGCCAAAAATCTGGAAGAGTTTTTTCTTGAAATATAAAGATTTATACCTGCACAATTATGCATATAATCACAACATCTAAAATTGTATATATATATATATCCCTAATAGAATCCATAAAACAAACCCACCCTTAGCCCAAAATCGGAGTCGCATCGTGATGGTAATGGCATAACTAGATCTGCATAAAGCACATCCATACACATTCCACATATATTTCACACCTTCTATCATAATGACATGCCAAATAAAATTTCTCATACATAACCCAAACATATGTCTCATAACTTAAATCTTTTCATTTTATAAATTTATATCCAGTATGGGGACTCACAGCCCCAATTCATTAAAGTACCATGAAGTTCATCTTCAATCCCTACACATGAGTATCAACCCCACTGGCTCTAGTGCCTAACTTGTCAACTACAAAAATAATAATAAGAAGGCATGAGTCCTGGCGAACTCAGTAAGTAGGTGACATAAAAATAACCCAAAGATCAATAATCAATAAAACAATATGTTCAAATCTAGAACATGTATAATCCATAATCAATATTAAATACAAGATGCAATCATAATAGTACAAGATGATATAACATTGTCCATATAGTCATGACCCACATAATCCCATAATCCAAATTCTTAGGTAGCCTTACTGCCAATTCATTTTCATAATCAAAATGTATATATCACTGTATTATTAAATATTGCCAGATGAAACCAAATCTTCATTGTCTTGTCATTTTATATCATCCTCTCTATCATGAAACATATATTGCTTTATAATTAAACCCCACTCTCATCATTACCTCATTTTCATTCAATCACATCTTTCTAATTACATTATTATCAATGGCTCATCCTCACTAACACATTTATCATTTGAATGCTCACAAGTTACTAACATTTTTTGCCCAATTACTAGCTAGCATGCTATTCCATCCCATTTGCACATTAAAATGACATTCAAGGCATAACTCATCTTCATCCTTTTCATATTCACTATCATACTTACATCATTCAGACATTAGTGTCATGTGAAGCATATCTAGTTTAATGCCGATAAGGGCATATCCATAGCATTTAGTGTAATGCCCCCTTTCGAGCATTATTGTTGGGCAGTATCACAAGGAACTTTAGATAGAGTCTCCCCTTTACTTTCTATATTTGACCTATGCAATGAATCATCACATATTAAATTATATATACCAAAGCTACATTAACTCAACATCACATATCCACAGTTCTCCCAGAATCAAAATTCGCATTGTGATGGAGGTAGCTAGATAAATTTCCTACACACCCTGTATAATCACATGCTAGCAACTTTAATTTATACAAATTTATATAAAATACATGACCAAATTTAAAAGTTTACAATTTATATACAATCCAAAATTCCAAAAAGAATTTTTTTATATTGACAAATGTGTAACAAATGTGGCTCATAGCCTATCTTGGTCCTGAGCTCCAACCGCACATTGGGCTCCATCTTCAGGCCTGTCAACTAAAAAGCAAAATTTAAATAGGGCAAGTCTAAGTAACTAAGTAGGTATGAAATTAGAGAATAATTAAACAACAAATCATGACAATCATAAGCAATTCATATGTATACTTACAATTCTTCAACATATAATGTTCCATAATAAGGCAACAATGACTTTATTAGTCTACCATTCTTTCCAACCATCTTAGGTTAGTCACATATACTAGGCCTTCCAGGCCTCCACGCCATTCTGGCATATTCATATCCAGCTATACAACCTCCATGCCATTCGGGCATATTACACAGGTCCTTATGCCATTCCAGAGCATTATATTTGGCCATACGGGCCATCCCGCCATTCAAGCGCATCATATTTGGCCATTTAGGCCATACCACCTTTCGAGTGCATCATATCTAGCCATTTGGACCATTCCACCTTTCAGCCACATTTATGTTCGGCCATACAAGCCCCATGCCATTAAGGCATATCACATCTAGCTATATAGGCTCTCACACCATGTAGGCATATCATATCCGTAAACATGTCATCCGGGAATAATATATTGTATAAGAAACAAAACTTATTTCATACCACTCTAGCATTTTTTCACTTCATTTTTTTTTACCAAAATTTCATTAAGTCTTCTATAAATAAACCTCATTAAAAGTTTAAACAAATTTATTATAAAAAAATTATATAAATTTTCTTCATATTTTACTGTTCTAGCGCTGCGGCATCGCCCAAATCCCTGGTGTGGTTGATGCCCCTTTTAACGTGTCGATGCTATGAAGGTAGAATCCCCTGCCTATGCCGCCCATCCGTTTACATGCTAGTGTCGTGGTGCCAGATTGGGCGCCACAACGCCCAAGCCGCTGCCCCCATGTTTGACCCTGTTTTCTTCTCTTGTTTCCCATTCCCTTTTTGCACATTGAATTGTAATGTTTCAACACCATATTTATGCCTACATTTTACTTCATTTTCCAATGACATACTCAATTATATGGCACATTTCATTCTACATTGATTTATGCATTAACTATTCTTAGAATTTATTGTTATAAAATTATCATACTAATAGGTTATGTAATGTTAAACTTGGTTAGCTTTAACTTATATAGTATGATTTGCTTCCCAAATACAATACATGTCATACTAATTTCTTCATATTCCTTCTCGCCCAACATCCATAGCATAATGCATTTTCTTCCCAAAACAAGATTAAGGAATAATATAACCATCATGACAGAATTCACAATATGATACCCAAGTCATGATATTATACCTAAAATTCATATTTAGACAAATCTAAATACAAATACATAACAAAGTAAACTTGATTAAATGTACATGAAGAATCCCAATTTTGTAAGCCTCAAACTCCCTAAGTCCAAGTTCAATACCTCGATCTATCACTCCTATACATATCATATGTGTTCCATTAGTATTTTCATGCCCATATAGCCTACAAATCATCTATGGCTTAGTCTTTAGCTTAATTTCATAAACTAACCCTTTTAGGTTTTAACCAATTATCCAGGTTAATACTTGATTAAAGAGCAATTAAAGATTCAATAACAAGGATCATTCATGTTATATCATTCTTGGTGTCATTTCTTCAAATAGCTAATATGAACTTTTCTAATTTTCACCTTTCTAGTTACAAATAGTTTAGGGTTTCTTCTCTAGTAACACAATAACCATGTATAAACTAAATTATACCCCAATTATCAATCAAAACACTTAATTCATAGTTAAATTTGCATTTTCCCAAATTTCTAATCCAACAAAACCTTAACTCTTCCTAATTTCTCCCATAAAGCATAATTCTAATAAATTGCTTAGTAGAAATACTAATTATGCAAGAAAATCACTTACCTATTAATTTCCTTTGATTAGTTTCCAAAAAAATTGATGTAAGATGATTTTCTGAAATTCCCTTCTAATTCCTATGCTCCAACTTGCCAAATCTGGCATTTCTACTATGTTGGGTGGTCGCACTACACCTTGTCATCATTTTCCCCAACTTGATCGGAGAAATCCACAAAGATCTGGAAGTTCCCAAGCTTAGGGGCATGAGGGAGAGGGCTAGAATTGTGATTGGGGTTTTGGGATAGCTGAATGAGCATTATAAATGGCTCCATCTCCCATGCTCTGGTGGTGTACACCAGGCTATGCACATACTCCCCCCTTTTTGCATCCCCCTTTTTCAACTTTTTCACCATGATTGCTCCTTTTTAACCATAAGTTATCTATCATTAATCATGTTCCTCATTATTTCATCAAGTCATCTCTATCAATTCTTCAAAATCTTACAATATCTACATGCATCAATCATTTTTAACTAAATAAACAAATTTTCCCATACCTTAAAACTCCAGGGCGTCACTTTTAGATAAAGTCATAGTCACTAATTTATGTCTTTACTCCCAATCCATCCAAACTTCCACCATCTTACAAGAGTCACATCCCAAGCCTACATGGGCCTACTGCCAGCAAAGACGTATTAATAGCATTTCTAGTCCTATAAGGGCCTAAGGCCAACAAGGGACACATCCATATTATTCTTATGCTAGCAAGGGCATGTCAATTGATGCCACTAAAGACATATCCATATCATTTGCATGTCGACAAGGGCATCCACACTATTTTTATGTCGGGAAGGGCATATCCATTGATTGATGCCATGAAAGGCATATCCATATCATTTGAGTCACGATCATCCACTTACATTCATCCCAATATCCTCCACTCTCATTGAGAACCTTTTACATATCCTCTAACTCAATCATATCCATCATAATTCATAACTCATGATGGAATGTTATGCAATGTAATATCAAAATATTTCAATACACAAATAATCAATGTAACTCATTCAGACCAATACATGGAAATCCATGATTTCATTATTCTAACTCACGATGAAATTAACATATCATTTATCACACATAATAACATCATGTTATATAAAACCATGGGATACTCTCTATTCCATTTACACATTCATACTTGAATAATAAGAATAAAATATTGGGATACTCTCTATCCCTAGCAATCCATATGTTCACACCATAAAATAAACACCAATCAATGTGAAATCATGGGATAATTTCTATCCCCAACAATCCACACATCTACATCATTAAAAACATGGTGTTTGTAATCATGGGATACTCATGATACCATCATTCCATACAGTCATATATAAACAAGCAAAGGAGCCTACTTACCTTAATAACATCCACTTTCTCCATTTTCAAGTTTCATAACTTGGCTCCCTGTCAATGCTCAATGACCCTACACGTAGAACATATGTCACAATTCAAATTACATGTACTCCTCATACAGGGACATTCCATCAACTTACATCTATTAAAATATCATTATCATGTAATTAGCCATAAAAAAGTCAATTAAACCTTTATCTCGATGATTTTGTTGCTCACATGCACTATATACAAAATCCTTTTTTCAATTTATGAATAGGAATAAACATTGAATTTCTCATGTCCAATTAAGTCCCAAAACATTATAATTATCTAATTAACCATTTTCCTCATGAAATTCAAACATAAATCTAGTAATTTCATTCTAAAAGTACTTTTCTCATTTACATAAAACCTTAGCAAGACATTAAATTGGGGAAAAGGCCGTACCATCAGCTTAGTGTGTTGCACCCTTCCTAGAGCAAGGATTTGACCTCCAATCCTCAAGAATTCTTCATGGATTGCAACAAACACATTTGCTCTCCTCTTTTCACTACTTAAACATACTAGGATTTAGATTTGAGTGCTTGGGTAATAGATTACATACTTAAACAAGGCTTTTCCCTAACAAAATCAAGCTAAAATGGGGCGTGGGGAACATGAGGGCATGGGCGTGGAGAGAAGAGGGAAGAATGGGGGATGAAATTAGGGGCAAAGCACTTAAATGGTGGAGTTCTAGTACTCCTCTAACATACACCTGCACTGGTGCCATGGCATCAGATAGCTACCCGGCCCCAATGTGTTCTTCACAAAGTGGCATCGTAGCACCCAATTAGTTATCCACTTTTTCTTGGTATATTATTCACCTTATTTCCTTCCTTTTTCTCATGTTCTTAGCCATCATTTTTCCACATTAAATATGATCCATATAAATCTTCATTATTTCCTTTTTATAGCCATATGAAAATACACAAATACGATAGAAATAGTATCATTTAAATCACCATATAAATTAAATTTCATAACAATTTTTTCACAACTTCACAAATTCATACACTTTTGTTTCCAAATGATAATTTAAGAAAAAGTTTCCCACATTTTAAAACCTTAGGTGTTACACTATCACTACTCCACTCTTCCAAGAGTACTCCTCTTTGTGCCTTGGGTTACACTATCCCACTATAATGGAATTACAATAGTGCAGCTCAAACTCTTCTAGATTCCAGCTCTTAGGGGCGTAAACTAGTGCCTCTTACACTCTTCAAAATTCCAGCTCTAGGAGGCATAAACTAGTACCTCTAGTGCACTTTGCTTGATTCCAGCTCAAGAGGGCATAAACTGAGTAATCAATTATGAGAACACTCTCCAATAATCAACTTGCTCTTCTTGAAATTGGTCTCTACCAACTCAAGGAATTCACAAAAAGAAAGAAGAAAGGATTACACTTTGAATCATGCTTCTTGGTGAGCACTAGCAAGATGTGATTTGAGTAGATCTTTTTGATGTAGAAGATCTTCCCTTTGTATTGTAGAAGAAGGCCTTGAATGAAAACTGTGAAGTTGAAAGCTCTTGAGTGAATATTAAAAAGGTTTAAGCTCATGGCCTTTGGTTGCTTTTGAATGAGAAGGTTAAAGCTCAAAAGGATCTTCAATATCACAACAACAACCTTCTAGAAATGTCCCCCCACTTCTCCTTAAGTAGATCACTCAAAATTATGACCATTGGAGTTGATTTAGTGAGTGTAATGTGGCGTTGCAACGTTCAAATTTTTGACCATTGTAGGTCTCCAAGTAGTTAGGCCAAGCTCCTACATCCCATGCGATATGGCAGGTGGTATAACATATCGGCTATGGTCAAATTTCTAGCAGAACTCCCAAACATGTCTTGTTGTCCACTTATAGGCGATACTATAGGTGCTTTTGGTATTCAGCTGTGAGCTAGGAGATATGGGCAAGGACTGGGAATGCCAAGTGATGTATCCCTTGATTTGAATTATGTGGCAGGTGGTTCATCATTGTGCCTTCGGCATTCAGCTATGATGCAAGCGATATGCCTAGGTGGTTACAGTATGTGACTGCGGTTCTGTACTAAGCTTTTTGCACTTTGCCACTTTGTGAAACTTGATATTTTTCATTGGAAATTAAAATAAATTTATCCTCTTATAATTTTCATAAGTTGTGAAACATGGATGATCAATTTTAATCATGGTTTAGAAAGATAAACTCGTTCAAGCACACTTGTTCTTGCATATGAAATGATAACACTATGAAACACATTTATATCTTAACAATAAAAAATATGATCCAATGCAAAAAAATTTGATAAGCCAAGTTAATGCAATGTGCATCATAATAATTTCCTTTGATTCTAATTCTTATATAAAGACATGAATATGGTTGCAAAAATGATTTCCCAATAAAATGCATACTCTTTAAGCATACTTGTCTATATTCCAGCATCCTAAATCAACAACATCATTAGCATAAATGAAGTCAAAGGCAAGTTTTGTTTTCATCAAAATCAAGCACATAATGCTAACATTTACATCAAAAGCTACCAAGGAATCACCACACAGGTGAGTATCAATCATGCATTACACTGGTCAAACTGATCTAGTAATCCATACATTAACATCAATAGCCACTAAAGCATCACTAGGGGTGCAAATTGGGTCCATTTTTACTAAGTGGAAGTTAACCCAACCCTCACCCTATTTTTTAAAACTCCTACCAAACCCTATATATAAGGCGAGTTGGGTTGGCCTCATCTTAACCTTAATCCTATCTCTAAACACCGATGAAATATATAATACATATTTATAATATTTAATCAAACTCCCATTTATTCCTAAATTTAATATTGAAACACCAACATATGAACTAAACAAGAAACAAACACCTATAAGAGTTAAAATGTTAAAATCCATTCCATATTTTTCTAACCCAAACTCACACTCACATCAATATCATCATCTAATTGAATTAATAACAGACCTTCAAGATTCTTCCATACTTCACAGAATTTTGTTAATAAAATTCTTACTTGCGGAGGAAGATGGGTGCAATAGTGGTAGCTATAGAGCAGGATAGGGTATTCCAAAAGGATGGAAATGTATCTTTATTATAATATTTATTAATAATGCGAGTTCGGACAATTTTTCCCTTATTAACCAAACCTTGACCTCATCGACCAAAATAGTTGTCCAAACCCAAAACCAAATAAGGTTGGGTCACTCATGGGTTTGGGTTGACTTGCCCCAATTTGCACCCCTAGGCTGAATCAAACAAGTGAGTAACCATCAAGCATCATATTGGTCACACAGATCTAGTAATCCATACATTAACATCATAAGCCATAAAGGCATAACCACATAGGTGAGCATCCATTATGCATTACACTAGTCACATAGATCCTGTAATCCATACATTAACATGACAAACCATTAAGGCATCAACACATAGGTGCAAATACATTATGCATCACATTGGTAACATAGATCCGGTAATCTATATATTAACATCACAAGCCACCAAGGCATCACTGCATAGGTGAGTATCTAGTATGCATCACATTGGTCACACAGATCTAGTATTCCATACATAAAAATCATAAGCCACTAAGGCATCACCACCCAAGTGAGTATCCATTATGCATCACACTAGTCACATGGATCCAGTAATGCATACATTAACTTTACAAACCACTAATGCATCACCACACAGGTGAGTATGCATCACAATGCTCACACAGATTCGGTAATCCATACATAAATATCAAATAACACTAATGCATCACCACATAAGTATCCATTATGAATTACACTAGTCACAAAGTTCTAGTAATACATACATTAAAATCACAAGCCACTAAGGCATAACCACATAGGTGAGTATCAATTATGCATCACATTGCTTACAAAGATTCGGTAATCCATACAATAACATCACAAGCCACTGAGGCATCACCACACAGGTGAGTTTCCATTAGGCATCATACTGGTCACACAGATCTAATAATACATTCATTAACATCAAAAGTCACTAATGCATCACCACATAGGTGAGTATCCATTATGCACACACTGCTCATAAAGAATCAATAATTCATAAATTAATATAATAAGTCACAAAGGCTTCTCCACACAGGTAGGTGTTCATTATGCATCATACTAGTCACAAAGATTCAATAATCTATACAATAACATCAAAAACCACAAAGGCATCACTATACAAGTGAGTATCCATTATGCATCATGCTAGTCATAAAGATCCAGTAATCCTTACATTAACATGACAAGCCATAAAGGCATCAACACACTGGTGAGTATCCATTAGGCATCATACTAGTCACACAAATCTAGTAATCCATGTCGTAACATCACAAGCCACTAATGCATCACCACATAGGTGAGTATCCATTCTACATCACATTGGTCACAAAGATCCAGTAACTCATACATTAAAATCACAATCCACTAAGGCATCACTACACAGGTGGGTATTCATTATGCATCATATTGGTAGCATAGATCTAGTAATATATACGTTAACATCACAAGCAAATAAGGTATCACCACATAGGTTAGTATCCACTATGCATAATACTGGCGACAAAGATTTAGTAATCCATACCTTAACATCAAAAGCTACTAAGTCATCACTATACAGGTGAGTATCCATTATACATCACTCTAGCCATAAAGATCCAATAATCCATATATTAAAATCACAAGCTACTAAGGCATCACTATAAAAGTAAGTATACATTATGCATCACACTGGTCACACAGATCCAGTAATCCAAACATTAACATAACAAAGCCACTAAGGCATCACCACACAGGTGATTAACCATTATTCATCACACATTGGTGACACTGGTCTAGTGATCTTTTCATTAACATCACAAGGCACTCAGGTATCACTACATTGGTGAGTATTTCGGTGAGTATTTATTATGCATCATATTGGTTTCAAAGAACAAGTAATCCTTACATTAACATCATAAGCCACTAAGGCATCACCACATAGGTCAATTTCTATTAGGCATCATACTAGTTACATAAATCTAGTAATACATAAAATAACATCACAAGTCACTAATGCATCACTGCACTAGTGAGTATCTATTACGCATCATATTGATCTCAAAGAATATGTAATCCATACATTAACATCACAAGCCATTAAGGCATTGCAACACAGGTGAGTTTTTATTCGGCATCATACTTGTTACATAAATCCTGTAATACATAAATTAACATCACAAGTTACTAATGCATCAGCTCATAGGTGAGTATCTTTTTTGCATCATACTGGTCATAAAGGTTCAGTAATGCATACATTAAAATTACAAGCCAATAAGGCTTCTCCACATAGGTAGGTGTCCATTATACATCATACTAGTCACAAAGATCCAATAATCTATACATTAACATTAAATGTGACCAAGGCATCACCACACAGGTGAGTATGCATTATGCATCATACTTGTCACAAAAATTCAGTAATCCTTACATTAACATCAAAAGCCACTAAGACAATATCACACTGGTGAGTATCCATTATGCATCATAATGGTCACAAAGATCTAGTAATCCTTATTTTAACATCATAAGCCACTAAGGCATCTCCACACAGGTGAGTATCCATTAGGCATCATACTCGTCACACAGATCTAGTAATCCATACATTAACATCAAAAGCCACTAAGACAATATCACACTGGTGAGTATCCATTATGCATCATAATGGTCACAAAGATCTAGTAATCCTTATTTTAACATCATAAGCCACTAAGGCATCTCCACACAGGTGAGTATCCATTAGGCATCTTACTCGTCACACAGATCTAGTAATCCATACATTAACATCATAAGCCACTAACGCATCACCACATAGGTGAGTATACATTATGTATCATACTGGCTGCAAAGATTCATTAATCCATACGCTAGTATCACAAGTTATTAAGGGCTCACTACACAGGTGAGTATCAATTATTCATTACACTATCCACATAGGTTCACTAATTCATACATTAACATCATAAGCTACTAAGGAATCACGACATAGGTTAGTGTCCATTATGCATCACCCTAGTTACTCAGATCCAGCAATCCATACATTAACATTACAAGCCACTAACTCATTGCCACACAGGTGAGTATTCATTATGTATCACACTGGTTGCATATATCCAGTAATCCAAACATTAACATCACAAAGCCACTAACGCATCACCACATAGGTGAGGATCCATTATGTATTATATTGGTCACAAAGATCTAGTAATCCATATAGTAACATCACAAGTCAAAAAGGCATTACCACACAAGTGTGTATTCATTATGCATTACATTGGTTACACAGATCTAGTAATACATACATTAACATCACAAGCCACTAAGGTATCACCACATACATTAGTATCCACTATGCATCACACTGGTGACAAAGATTCAGTAATCAATACATCAAAACCAGTAAGTCATCACTACACAGGAAAGTATCCATTATGAATCACACT
>JAYJMB010040538.1:0-32502 GCA_036873735.1 Pouteria campechiana
ATCAATATTCATTGAATTTGGGCTGTTGTACTTCTGATACTGCCATTCGTTTTTCTCGTGTGGTTTGCCTGATGATCACTGTACACCAAAGAACTACTTAATTAAGTAAATTTGCATTAAGCCTGAAAATTTCTCATCTATGATGGTTGAAGCCTGCTACTTGTCTTTGTAATTTTCCGCTTCTTGTCAATTAATGGCATTGGGTTGGTGGTGATACACGCAATCACATGAAATAATTAAGACGTGCGTTTGTTAATATCCATTCATTAAACCGCGAATGGGTAAAACAAACTTTCAAAAGAATCAGGCTTTGTTAAAGAAAGAAAGATAACTGAATCAAAAGCACTAGAACTACTGGCGTCTCAATATATAGTTTTCAAGCCAAGGAATTCCGATCCTTATCATGATCTTCAACCTCCTATGTTTGAAGCATGTATATTGTATAAATCTTCAGCTTATAATAAGGATCGCAACATAGATGGCCATAGAACCACATTAAATAGCGTGCCTTCAAAAATTATCGACGACCATGAAATGCAGGAGATTTCATTTATTAGGTTCATGCACGCAATAAACCTATAGAAAGCATGTGGGTACATAGGTCCTGGTCATGGTGGGCTCGTTTTACCCCTTACTGTAACATTTGACTCTTCTTTTTATGAGTCTTTATCATAAAATTAATGATAAGATCCTGAATTTGATGCAAGATGTTAGATAGCTAATGAGTTGAGGAACAGGTCATGTTTAGATATGTTTATCTTAACATTTAGATGATTAAATATTTCCTGACAATTATAGAGCGTGTGTGTGTGCGTGTATGAGAGAGAGAAGAGTGTGTGACAAAATAATGGTAGCTAATGGTCTATTCATAATGATCTAATTAATTTCAATCATTTATTATCATTCTTAATTTGCTAATAAATTGTACTGGGTTAGATCCAAACTTGAAAGGAAAGGGAAAATAATCCATTAGGGTGTCTTTAGTGAGAGATTTCATACTCTTATTTCACCCTTTTAATGTAAAGTGATACTTTAACAATCCAACAGCTTCACTCT
This sequence comes from Pouteria campechiana, assembly GCA_036873735.1. Classification (NCBI taxonomy): domain Eukaryota; kingdom Viridiplantae; phylum Streptophyta; class Magnoliopsida; order Ericales; family Sapotaceae; genus Pouteria; species Pouteria campechiana. The sequence continues at coordinate 1,057 of JAYJMB010040538.1, forward strand.
TTTTTATTATTACATATTTGTAATTATTATCCTTCATCTTTTTATCCAAAAAGTACAATTATTTTTTTATGTATTTTATTTTAATAATTATCTCTTACCATATCATATCGTTCTCTTCATTGATAAAGGGGTTGCAGCTTGAACACGTCAAATGCAAATGTGTACAGCACATACATTCTACAGATTTGCCCTATCGTCCAAACACCTCAAAAGTTCTGTAAAAAATCAAAAACTACGCTAAAGAATTCTGCGTAATATGGATAGGAAACTTTTCCTATGGCTTTATTATTATTATTATTATTATTATTATTATTATTATTATTATTATGCAACCTTGAGAGGCCAAAGCTGGAGATGGACGTTAATTACTGTGCCTGGTATGTTTAATTAATGCTGCAATGTTCCTGGGGCAAATTACTTGATGATTGTGTTCAACCTCAGCCGTCCACCAGATTATCCATAGAAGAGCTGGAAAATATACTACTCAAGTCTGTGTAGCCGAATGTGTTCACAACCATGCATGTTTCCTAGTTTTGTGAGAATCACAGCCGACTCTATGGAAACCATTGCTCGGCTATCGTTGTGTGGAAGTCTTAATTATTCTGGGAATTTGGATGAAAATCCTCTAATATCCTTATTTCTAGTAGAACAAATCTTATAGTATCTATCCATGAACATGTCTTTTTATTTCAAAGTGCCTCCTCTCTCTGTTTTTTTTTTCGTAGATCAATGATAGATGAATTCGAATCTAGCAGCTCGGATTTTCCTCCTGGTTTATGTGGAGTGTCTAATCACGCATGCTATCCAAATCAACTCAGCTATTTTTTAAATAGCAGCCTTCTCGTGCGAACGAATGTGCATGCAATGACAGTCAATGTTCAAATCAAGATCTGTAAAACAGACAGAAAACATGATTTTCTAGGAGTTTCTTAGTTTTGTTTATGAGAAATGGGTCATTGATCTAGTAGCACTATCTGCTGCAGTGCATGTCGCATGTGATGTTGGGAGTGAAAATTTTTGAGGTTGCTCCACGATTTCTCATCTATCTTTTCATGTGATGTTAGGATAAAGCAACATAGTGTTTAATTAGAGATGGAAGAAAATGATATTAACCGGAGTAGAAATTATATCAACAGCCAAATAAATAAATAATAAAATAGATAGATTTAAGAAATTAATATAAAATAATTACTATTAAACAGCTATGGGAAATTATCTTAATAAATATCCCATCGAATAGTTACTATTAAACAGCCCTTTAAGAAATTAGATGAGTCTTAAACAAAAATAAAGTACGTGTTCTCTGGGAGATTGTTTTCTTTGGGGACAGACATTAATTAGTAAATCACAACTGCTGAATTCTCTAACCATTAACCATGATAATTTGCTAGCATCGTCGTATTTCCTGTATTTTGATTGAACCCAAAACCATTAATGGGATGGCTGACCTGGCTTTCCTTTTGGTGGTGGGTAAGCAGTGACCAAGAGGACACAATTACTACATTTGCAATATCGAGTAATGATTTGATAAGATTCATGCCCTGGAAATGTTGACGGGTCATCCCATGATATATGTGCTTTGGTCCACAAGTTTGAAAATTGAATAAAAGGCCATTCATAAATGAAGGCCATGATTGATGAGGGCACCAAAGTCTAAAGATCCAAATCTACACATGCACTTTAACAGGAAGAGCTGGGATTGGCGAATGTCAACATCGGGAAAATCTACAACCGACGCATGGTCAAAAGAGGGGGGGAGTATGAATAATGCACACTCCCACTCCGTGCTCCTTTCATGCTCATCATTTCTTCGAGGTTGATTTCAACTGCCTGTGACGGGCCTTAAACGCTTAAGCGCGAAAGGGAGAACTTTTCGTACTCCCGCAGACAGCGGTGATCCATGTCATGGGCAATCCCTACGGCCCTACCCAAGCAGTACAACTAGAGAGGAAAGTTGTAGACACTTGAAATAATAGAAAAAATTTGGGTATTTGATGAATCTGATTGGACGAAAGGTGAGGAATTGCAAGAAGGTTGAAATGAGAATCAATTAAGTAATCGGCTTCATAAAGCATGATAATTCCAATAATTTATATTCAGAGATGCAAATCCATGCAACTAGCAATCTGTGAACAGATTAACATGGAAAAAGGGTGCCTCATTAGTCATTAAGATTTGAAAGCCTCACCTCACGCTGAAGGAGACGTTGCAAATTCAATTCCATGCATCATTATGATAGAAGACTCTCGGGTACCGTAAAAGTGAGAAAGGATGCCGTTCTGCAGCAACTCTAGTGTGGCTTTTCTTAAAACTTGAATTTTCAGAAGATGGCATGTGCATTTTATCCGAGCTAACTTTTCCTGGCTGGCTGATATCATGCAAGATAACTGTTATTTATGCTTATCTAAGCGTATTGCACGCTCAATGTTGTTGGACCCTCACACTTTAAAATTTCGTTGGATTGGCTCGTCAGTCACGATAGTAAAAAGGAGAGATGATTTGCTCCTACGGGTTTGTCAATTGATTTCGAGGCATCTGCAACCCTCGCCAGAGTCAAACTGATGGAAAATACATAGTCGGCATAAGAATTTCGTTCGTCCTATGATTGATTGAATGAAGACATGACTCTTTTCTCCTAAAAAAGTAAGAGCATAAATACATGCCGCGGCTTTGAAAATTCGACACGGAATTTCAATAGCCCATATGCATGTTGGATGGAACTTTGAAAATTTGCCAAAAGATGAACCAGCATGGGACTAGAATATTTCAATGGGCTATGTGGGGGGCTCTCCCAACACGTGTCACGTGTCCATTAAGGGATAGCAATGCCAATGAGCTGCAACAACTCAAATCTTTGCGCCTTATCATAGAAGGTGATGTCATCAATAAAGTAAAATGGACAATATATATGGTCTTTTTAATCAAAAGGATATGGATAAGATTGAAAATATGTAATATGATGACCAAATAAATAAGATATTTAGATTAGGTGGAGGGTTAGTAAATTTCAAACGTTTGCTTGTAACCAAACATGCATGCTGTTAGGGAAAAGCCTGCATGATAAAAAAAATAATAATAATGATCCTATTCTACTTTTACTCCCCAAAACAATCTACTTGTAAATTAGAACATCAAATTTAATTGAAAATTAGTAGAGTAACTTCAGAAAATACAGTTTAAGGAATTTACAGGCTCTAATGTTTTTGTCCATTGTACTGCCTACGTACTTGTTTTAATAAACTGGAATTCATCATAAATACTTAACAATAAATTTTGAACCAAATCAAATGTATATTTCACATGAGGATCGTAGACTCCATATTCCGGTTGTCGCGGCCAACCGCTTTTGTTCGACTCCTTTCCGCTTTCCGGTAGAAAAATAGGGCAGCTTTCATACAAAGTATGAATACTCAAAGACTTAGAAAGAAAAGAAAGAATGTGGCCATGACTGCCGGCATGCGAAGCTTATCCATTAAGAGGCAGTCGCCCGTGCTAGCAAGAAGGCATGGCAAACGTGTAAGATCCCATCTTTCGATGGTCTCGATACAAAAAGTGCCTATCTATTCTGATTATAAAATGAAGAAAGTTTTCCTGTTCAGCCTCCCCAGATACTTTGCCCAGCAAATTCAGCAGAAAATTCCAGGTTTTTTTCCAATCCAACTGTTACTTCGACCCATCCCACGTCGCCGTACAACCCTTATTATTTTACAGTATGTTTTGCTCATCAATTGACTGCTGTCAGCATCCGATCCAACGCAATTAATGGCTAGAGATAGTTTCGGCTCAAAATAGAGGATATGGTTCATCGATGTTTTCCATCCATTCACTATTAACTACCAGTATGGCCTCATATTCATCAAGATTTATATTGTTCATACAACGAGAATCACGCCCAAAATGCTTTTAGTGAACTAACTTTTTTCTATGAGGAATACTTTTTAGATGTCTTTTTTAGTGGAAGGTAACCTTGTCAGATTGATGGAACATGAACACCTGACTCACATGACGATAGTCTCAAGTGGCTACCCTTGCTTTCACATTGGTCATTTGAAAGCTTGGATTGGCCATAGGACAATCTAGCTAGACAATGTCAAAGTGCAATGTCATGTTAGCCCATCTTGGCCAAGCATCACAACCCATTGGTCTAAAGTGTAATTGAATTTTGTCGAGATTGTTCTTTACTTTTTTATTTTTGTTTATTCCAATAAAAATATATCATGATAATGCAACATCCCCTTGCTTTCCTTTTGTTCCCTTTTTATATTTTATCTCTCTCGTATACTTAGTCAAATAAAGTATTATATTTTCAGTTTATTTCACTTTTTTTAATAGTTCACCATCACACTATCCTATTACCTAAAGTCTCCATTTGATGATGTAGAATTCTACAAAATTTTTCATATCTTTTGATGCTATATAACATTTTAGTTACTTAACAATTCTACTTTTTTCTTATATATATATTTATTTTCAATCATTATTTTTTTATTATTACTCATTTTATCTTTATTTATTTAATTTTTAATTATCATCCCTTATAACATCATCTTATTTTCTTTCTTCTCCTTCACATTTTCACATTCCTCTTTGTTAATAAGTTTATCCTTTTAAGTTTATAATGTTCCTTTACCTTTTTTATTCATTTATTTTATTTCCATTTTTTTACCCCTCAATCACTTGTAGGCTATTGACATCATCGATGCATTTCTTTTATCTTTTATTCTTTTTTCCTCCCTTTTACATTGAACCAACACCTCCAAGTCAATTCATTCTTAGGTTTTTTCTCCCTCCGTTTCATGAAAATGACTTTTCGGGTGTTTTTTCTTTTTCGACAGAAAGTATACTGGACGGCACATGATAACGTCCTATTCAAATTAAGGTAGTCTAAAGTAGTCACCATTCCTTTCACATTGATTTTTTAGCTTGATTTCACTCCTAAGTGATAGAATTTAGAGGTTACAATGTGGCATTGGCACTCTTAAGAAAACATCATGATTTCAATTGTAAATTTTATTACTTGTTAGGTTGTGACTTTTTTTTATTTTTGTTTATTACAATTGAACATAATTTTATGTTATGATTTTTATTTGCAGTATATTTAGATGTTATAACAATTTACTTTTTATTATATTGCCAAGCACTAAATAAATGTTTATGTTATGGTTCATACTTAAACAAGAGATAAGAAAAGAAGACAAGGACTAGGACAAGGAAATTATTCCTTAAATACCATAATAATTATAAAAATAAAAAAGTAATTTTAATTTACTCAAAACATTAGATTTGATCATAGTATTCATGCCACTAATACTTACACGATTAAAAGTACAAGTGGCATTTATAGGTATACGTGAACCTTTTACTTACAATTGCAAACATATCTATGTTTTCAAAAATTATCAAACACGCTTATAGATTTATAAAAAAAATCTAATTATACCAATTCCATTTAGGATTGCAGATAATTTTAGAAATAATGAAAAATTTTAATGTTAAATCCATCAACCTCTAATGCCTTGTTGACGAAAAGACTCGTATGCTTCTCCCAAGCATGCACCTGGGGACTAGAATTTTCGGGCGTTTTCCGCTCTAACCACACAGCACGTGTTACGCGGTCGCTATGCACCATGGTAACCCAAACAAACTATGAACAACAATGGTCGATATTGTTTTGGGATCTTTAAGTAATTATATTCAAATATACATATACACGTACTTTATGATTAGATAAATGAACGATAGAAAGTTCACACAAGTAAAAAATGAACCATGTTATAACTTCACAGTAACTACGTAATTTTTGTTATTTTTTACACCCTAGCTATATTTGGCTTGAATGATTTTATTATCATTGTATATGGTTTTTACTTAAATGGCTCATATATACAATAAAATTATACTTACAATATTTTGAAGAGGAAAATGCGTAGATACAATTCAACGTACCTAATGCATTATCTCCAAGTTCTTTGTTCATACGCTCTGTAAAGCGGGCACGCGACGGCAGGTGTAGGGTTCGATCATCCGTTAGCGGACTGGTATCCATCCCAAATTCCCAATCACCCTACTCAATTCCCTTGTACAGCGCATGCCTTTTTAACCTTCGCTGCTCTCTCTGACCACCGTCAGACGCTGCCACATGGCATAAAAAATCAGCCAGCCATTTAAGGATCGAATGCATTCATCTGTTTATCCCCATCTTGTAATTTGATGCAGCAGGCAACAATGAGAATGGCTACGGCTACGGCTGTTATTCAGTTTTTATTTATCTTATGATGGTAAAATGGGAATGGACTCATCTTGTTCCTGTATCGCGACGGAGGGAAACAAACTCTTTGATTGGAAGAACGTCACAAAGCGACGGAACATTTATAACCTGTTCATCACGGATTAAATTGTCTTGCTCCGTGGAAACAAATATTACTAAATCCAAACCGTTCAGGTGCTTTTTTCTGTTTAGATTATGAATGGACGGTCTTGATAGCCTTTAAAGTAAAGCGTTTAAATTGCCTATTGACCATGACTACAATGCTATTAAAGCATTTCTCGGTTCGAATATCGGCAGGAATTGGTGATTACAAGAGTGAGAGTGAAGCCCACCCAAAATGAACGGAAGGAATTAGACGGGTGAGATTAATCAGAATACCAACTTTATATGGTGGAGAGAAAGTGGGTGTGTATAGTATTTTTGTTATCTTACAAACGACGACGATCGTGGCGATACGGGAGGAATTGGCGTGCTGTTTGTAGCGCCAGTCTGCTCTCTGCTTCTCTCTCTTGCTCTAAACTCTAGCTCTGCTTCTCCCTCTTTCGAAAAAACGAAAGCCGCTGTCTCTCTTTATCAGGCTCTCTGTCATCCAAAAAAACCATATTAAACCGCATACAACGAAAACCCATTTCCCACCCAAGGAACACGAACTCATCTCCCCTCTTTCGTTTGAATCTCACTCCAAAGTAAGAGAAAACAAAAACCCATTCCCCTTCTCTTCTCTCCTCCTCCTCCTCCTCTCTCTCTCTCTCTCTCTCCCTCCTCCTCCTCCTCCTCCTCTCTCTCTCTATCTTCTATATGAGACTTTCCTTCTCCAGAAGCTGCTGCAGTCGACTTCAATCCTCTATCCGTCAAAAACCCAGGTGGGACACAGGATGTCGCCATAAGGATCCACTCCTCCTCATCATGGGTGCAACCGGCACTGGTAAATCCCAGCTCTCCATCGACATCGCAACTACCCCAGGATTACCCACCTCCGAAATCATCAATGCCGACAAAATCCAGCTCTACAGAGGCCTAGACATCACCACCAACAAAATCCCGCTCCGCGAACGCAACCACATCACCCACCATCTCCTCGGCGACTTCGACCCCTCCCACGGCCAAATCTCAGCCCTTCGTTACCGCTCCATCGCCGCATCCACCGCCGCCGAAATACTCTCCCGCTCCCATCTCCCCATTGTCGTTGGCGGCTCCAATTCCTTCATCCAAGCTCTCGTCGCAGACAGCTACGTGCCCAGCAACGACAGCTCTGGTTTCGGCAAGGTCGGGCCCAATCCAACCAAGTTCAGGTACGACTGCTGCTTCATATGGGTCGACGTTTCACTTCCGTTGCTTTTCGAACACTTGCTCAGTCGCGTCGATACCATGCTCGAACTGGGCATGTTCGAGGAGTTGGCCCGGCTCTTCGGGTCGGGCTGGATGGCCCGGGGTGGGCTCGGAAAGGCCATTGGAGTGCCGGAATTCGGTCGGTATTTCGGGCTTTTTGGTGGCTCGAGACCCGAGGGCGATTCGGTCCGGGCAGCGGCTTTTGAGGAGGCCGTGAGGAGGATCAAGGACAACACGTGCCGGCTGGCGGAGAGGCAGATGGAGAAGATCCAACGGCTGAGATTGGACGGGTGGGATTTGAGGCGCGTGGATGCGACGGAGGCCGTGCGAGCTACGATGCGCGCGGATGCCGGGCGCGTAAGATTCCGGGAGGCTTGGGAGAGGGACGTGGTGGGCCCGACCTTGGAGGTTGTGAAGGAGTTCCTGAAGGGGCGACTCTAACGTGCGCAGCGGGTGGTGTTTTTGGGTTTGTTGATATTTTTTTATTTACTTTTTTTTTTTTTTTACACCTTTTAACTACTTTAGGAAAAAGGGCGACCGATTTTGGACAGTGAGGAAGCGGGGGTAATTTTGAATCTCGAAAATCAAAAACTAGGAAACTGGGTAAGCTTATACAATTTTCCTTTTTTTTTTCCCTCCGATTTTTTGTGACTTCATGATGTAGTAGTTCTGGTAGTACAGTGGACTGCGCTGAGTTGCTACTCACCTATGGGATGCATCTCACGCCAAAAGGGTGTCTTCAATCTGAACCCTCCATTGGCCCTGTTGGTCCTCATGATGCTGGATGCAAATTTTCCTCTTTGGATGAAAATTTGCCGTCGGATCATTTCCATGCAAACTGGACGGTCTTGACGAAGGCAAATCCCAATGGAGAGCAAGGCTATTAATTGGACCGTCCAATTCGAAAATGGCCAGCCAGCCACCGCTGGTAACCACGCACTAAATTCAAGTGGTAGTCATTAGATGCTCTGGGAAACAAGAAATTTGATACCCAGGCTTCCAAAAATGCTAAAATGTTCAATTGAAGGTCCTAATTTTTTCAGGATCAATGAAAAATAGCCCGCGTTTGTGATTTTAAGCAACATCGGGCCCCTCAATATATACCACTGGTAATATCCCGCTAGAGTATTATAATCATATTTTGGGATTGAGAGATTTGGCAGTGATTAAGTGTTAACTGTCCATCTTTGACAGGCTGAAAACGTGCTTTGATTTTATTTGATTTTATGGGGAAGTTTACAGGTGATTTTGAGCTGGTGGTGGGCTGTGTTGCGCACGCCTGCGTATGGGGGCAGGCGCGAGAGCAGGCGCATTGAGTCTTGGCAGGGAAAGTAAATAATCCCGATTCCCGAGGCGCTTCCCTTCCTCTTCGCTTCTCGTGGCACCCCAGAGAATGCCACGCCCCGTGCCACCCCTGCATGCTTTTTCTACTGTCATGCTGCCCCAGCCCTACCATACACGCACCTACGCCCAGTTAGCTATGCATGCAGGAAATGGCTATTTATTTTCCATCACACAAAACATTTTACAAAATAAATTTGCATATTCTATGTGCTAAAAAATCTGATTATCACTATAAGTGTAAGGCTATTTTAACTTATATATATATTTAAAATTATGATGAGATTTTTTACATTGATCTTTTCTTAGTCCCTGATACTTCTATTTGCTCATGTTGTATGATGCCAACATCGTAGAATTGATGTTGTGCATGTCTTTGATGGTATCATGACTTTACAATGGTACTTTCTACGGTATGTTTGGTAACAGGGAGAAAGATGGGCGGATACTTTTTCATCTTTTTAATCCCTTTTTAAGTATATTTTAATATAATTTGATATTTTAGCTACCCAATAATTTAATTTTTCTATTATTATTTGTATTTTTTTATACAAAAGCACACATATATATATTGTATTTATTCACTATGCTTTTAATCATTGTCCTTTATTACATTATATCATTTTCTATCCTTTTTTTATTTTTTTACTTTTTATTTTTCCTCCAATCTTTTCCCTGTTTCCAAATGTACTCCAAAAGCATATTTGGACAGTAAGATAATGAAGTGTTAAAGAATATGTCCAAACTAAAAAAATCATGTTGGCCATAACAAATAAAAATAAAATGGACAAATTTTTAGAAAAAAAGTATAAATAGCAATTGAAAATTTTAGAATAATCATGGTTCATTTTAAATATCAAATCAATATAAAAAGGCAGCTTTTATATCTTTTTGACCATAAAATACTTTTACCCCTCTTTTACTTCAAATTAAACACGCCTTGTATTTGCATCACCACGAGCCCATGCTTTGATCAGTCTTGCCCATTAAAATCTACGTGAATCCATCTATAGACATCCATATAAGTTTTTACATGACGCGGGATTGGTAAGGCGCAACAAAGAGAAAAAATCAATTGGACTGGTTTTATACACCATGGTGATACGTAAAGATATCAATCATCACTGGTTATTACTGTACTAACAAACCAAAAAATTCATAAACTGGGTGGTTACAATCATGGTGAGAGTCTTATTCTTAATTCCAATCTCTAATGTGGCGGTTATGTTCCAAAAAGCACTGGAGTTTCAGAGGAAATGAATCTGGGCTGTAACGTCGGGCAGAGACAGATGGGGAATTGTACGTACTAGATATGTATGTACAATGGACGGAAATTCCGTTTTGATGAAACTGATAAGCTGGCAGGTGATGATGGGACGACGGTGAAGCAGAAAGATGTACTGGCAAAGTACGATGAGTGAAAGGCATTCAGTGGTTGGAAAGGAAAGGCTGATAGTGGAGTATGCCCTGCTCCCTGCTTGTGGTTGTCCACCAAATGACATCATAGCCCTTGACATGTTCGGCAATCAAAGCCACAGGTCAGTCTCATTCCAATGCCAACTGGCTAATAATTACATTTATATAGCATCTCAATCAACTTATTAAAGGTGTTAACTTAGATGGGTTTGGGCTGTTTGGTTATCTAAATCAACAATCAATGCATTTTATCAAAGAGATTTTTTTATTTATTAATATGAAATATCACTATTAATTTTTCTGAAATATATATTATTTTAATTTTATGATCAGCTTTACTCTTTGCTGAATTTTTTTCCCCTTTATTTTCATTTCCAGCTATTCACAGAGCAGTGATGCTTTGATGAGATTTTTAGTCCGGTACAGTTGAAATGGCTGGCAATATTGATGTCGGTCCCATGCTGCAAAGTTGAAAAACCATAGAATAGCTATGTTTTACAGTAAAAAGGAGAAGGATGTAACACCCGACATGTAGACCCAAAATAATGCGGACCGTTGGTCTTAACGGTATTACCAGGGGCCTGTGTTTGGAGAGAAACCGAAACTTATTACTTTCCTTACAGCTTTTGAACTAACACTGAAAGCATTTCTCCACCGATAGATCCAAGTGCTCAATAGTTTCTTATTTACAACGCTTCAGCAATTCCAATAACACATTTTATAACAGCTAAATTTCAAAGAACTGTAAAACAAGATTTAAAAGAAGTTAAATATTACAAAATACCTTTGAAATAGATGTAAAATGTAAATCAAATCTTCACACAATCCATAATGAATCTAATTCTTGGAAAATCTAATTCCATTAACCCAAAATTTACTTTGATAATTCAGTAACTTTCAGATATGATAATCAATAGGAACTAACGTAGTCCATTTGCCTTTTGAATTCACATGGACTTTATGTTGCCTAGGACCGGATTTTATTTGTATGTGTCAATCGTTATGAGATTTGCCCAACTTTCGATTTTTTTTTTTTTTCCATAATATTTCAGCAAAGCACCGTGCTTGGAATTTGCAAAAGGAGGCCAGGCCAAAGGAAAGCATCGTATTGGAGAAGCAGCATAGATATGAAAGAAGGTAGACGTCCTTTCAATCACAGTCATAGTTTGATTTATCTAGACCACACAATTTATACAAATAGCAAACCTTTATTAATGAATTGTTTATGATAAAACATTGATTCTTCGCATTATAAACATCCATTACTGCAATTTTAAGCATAGTTCTTATATATATATATATATATCAACCATATATATATATATGTGGTTGATATTTGAAACTTTACAGCTAATATCGGAAGCTAAATAATGGACTCAATCATACTGGGTCCTGTTATAAATGTGGCATGGACCGAGAATCCAAAAACCTTTCTTCTTACTTATCATTTTGGCATATAGCAACCACCGGCAATATGATCTTCTGCTCGGTAAGACATCCCACATGCATGAACCCCGAGCTTTGCAGTCAACCCAAAAGAAAGAATTTCGATTGATGGATACTCACATTGGAAGTGCACAATGACTGTGGCTCATGATTCTGAGGGTTAAACCATCTTTTGTCTCCCTCAACGTTGCCAGAGAATCAATAATGGGTTGCAATTCACAATCTCCACGTTTTGGACTCAGATGATATTTCAAGCAGATCCAAGATAATTATTGCACTCATCTTCATCTGTTTATCTACAATTCTAAAAATCATCTTAATTGAAAATTGAAATAGATCGGAATAAGTGAAAACCTTTTAATAATGAATATAACATATTGGTGTTTATTGGAGTGTTTAATTAAAATAGTTTTTTGTATTTAAACTAAATAAACAAAGAAAGATATAATTGTTGGATTGGATGTAATTAAAATATCATGATAGGTTGAAAAAAAAAAAGAAGTTACAATTTGCTATCCGGTTGTGTACTAGATACTCTAAAAAGGTCTTAAGCGTCGGGTTAGAGTAGATGGCACTTGACCCTTGCTAAAGCTAAATAAAGATGCAATCTAGTGGAATTCTAATCTTTTGAGGGGTTCATAAAGCCAGCTTTTCGAAGACCGTGATCATTTAAATCAATGGCGAGCACTGAGAGACTAGCACAGAACCTCATTTTCTAGGGAAATGATCCCGTAGATAAGCTTCCTGTCACCTTTCATATACAACCATTTTCCTTCCAAAGACCTTGCTAATTAGACGGAATATCCAACCCATGTAAAAGGATGCCCAGGCCATGTCTAGCACTTGGAAAATCTGGCATATGCCTGACGTGGACTTGGCAGTGCTATTCCCTAAGACATCCCTGATTTCCCTGCAAAATGATCATTGGGATGTGGCCTGCCTTTTGTGGGGGTATAAGAATTATGTGGTTTTGTTAATTTTGGGTCCAATATGACTCCTGATCTTAAGTGGTCCATGCTTTGATTAATGGGCCAATGAATTTGATTAAACCATTTGATATGGCTGGTGAAAATGGATTAACATTATATGTTACATTATCATGATAAAGCGAGCATCCAACTATATTCCATTAGTTAGCTTGAAAAGTCAATTCCTTTGATTTTTGTCTATTTGTTTTCCTAAAATGCATCCCATACTGCTGAATCTTTTCCTTAAAAGTGGGTTATTCGTTTCAGCATTAGGGCGATTAATCGAAGAAAATTGAAAGAAGGTTTCTCTTCCTTTCACTTTTCTGGAATACAGAATTCAGTTCTAGTCCTCTCCCCACACTGCACATGGAAAATTTGGACGAGACGGTTCGGTTTTATTTTCTTGATTCCGCACTTAAATATTTTACATGGATACCCACGATTGGATGTTTCTCTAGTTTAGGGGCTTTCCAGGGGTTTCTTGGTAGACCAAAACGACAACACGTAATTTTAGTTTTACTATGACTGAGTATGCAGAGTTCAATCGATTTTGAAAATTTCTATTACGACACAGTGCGTTATGAACTCTTTGCTAGAAGTGAATTCCGCCTTCCTAGATGAGAAAAAGAAAAGCACAGATAACATCTGATTAGGCAACCCATTTGCTTTGAATACAGATCATTAGGCTTTGGGATCATGAATAGCCAATTACCCTGCTGGGCTGGGCTTAATGCTGTTGCACATCCGACCTAGATCACTTAAATCCCATCAAAAGTTTCTGGGTACTTAGGAGTGACAGCCAAAGTTGAGTATTAGCTGATGAATGGTCCGTTTCTCACATATATGTGCCACTTTTGCATTTATTCTATCTGATGGGTTGATAGTCAATTTCAGGCGTCAGGTCAGAGATTCTCTGTGGGTGCCTCTGGGTGCGGTTTTTTACCTCTCATATGTCAAGAAGATGATAATGAGAATATGAAACTTTAGAAAATGCTAGGGTGGTGAAAGTAGCGTAGCTGAAGAAATGGCATCTTAATCTCTTTGTGCTAGTATAATAAACAAAATCACACTTTCTTGATCACAGTCATTTCAATGTAAAGTTGGGCCACCTTCTAAGTTCCTGGCTAGGCTCAAAAAAATAAAAAAATGGAGCTCAACTTTCGGTGATCCAAACATCTCCTCATGTGGGCTGCAGCCAAAATTCACACATGCTCCAATTTGGGCATTACTTAATTGAAAATCACTGAAAAGAATTCTGTTTAATACAGCTGCCTGGCTTCAATAGGAAATAATCGAGACCTCATGGATTTGGGCAATCTTTTAATGAAGTCCAGAATATGTAGTTGAGCCGACTTTGTCTGGTCAGGCTTCTGATTATTGGTATACGTAAAGCAATCTTGCATTTTCCTTTTATGAAATGAATAAACATCGGACACGAGTCATTGCGCAAAGCAACCAATCTGGTCACCAAATGTGGAGAATTCTAATCCGTACTTTAATAATCCAAGAAAATAGAGCATCTAAAGTTGAATTGAGCTTCCAATCAGCTAGACCCAACTAAGCTCGCTCAAGCTTGGGCTTGAGGTTGAATTGTACGTTTTAAAGCCAAGTCTCTATGTGAATATTTGAAACGTTGTTTTGGTAACGGTGCACGAGGCCCGCGCAGGAGTGCAAGGCATGGGCGACGCATGATGGCTCCAGCAGCAAGCTGCTGTGGTAGGCCATCCCCCACAAGAAATTGATTTAATATCATGTGGGCCGATGGTCCACGTATCAGATATTAAACTGATAAGACCAGATACTACGCTTGATTAGCCAGAAGGCCGAGAAAGGCATGTATTGTAGCATCTCCGAAGCAATCTTTTATGTCTCTCCTCTCTCCCACCTCCTGCTTTGTCTTCGTGGGCTGCTCGGGTCCTCTTGGGTCGAACATGTGCAATGCCCCGAGACATTTTTGCCTCCAATTAAAGTGTGATTGAGGCACGACTTAAAAAAGGTGAGAGCCAGCCAATTGTCATGGGCTTGGGCTGCAATTGTCAAAGGGCCATGTGGTGCATTATCGTTTTAGTCCAATGCCAATTATGCCATGCTTTTAACGATCAGTCAATGTCCTGGAGGTTGCCAACCCTGCGGATGTGGTCCTAGCGTTTGTTCGTGTCCAACCAGTCCGAGCATCGCAAACCAACAAAACAGAGAAAACTGTGCCCCGATTTTGAAGTGTCCAATAAGAAAAGTTTGAGTGTGGAAACAGCTCAAAGCATTCAAATCAAAGAGGCTGGAAAGCCTTGCTGTCGACACCCTGTCCAGCTAAAGCATTCAACCATGAATCCAACTACAACAATTAGCAATAGCTAAATTTCATCAAATGGGCTATGCCCATTCATGTTTTTGACAAGGCAAAAGTAATCAAGAGCACTCTCGATCATCCTACACTTGTCAAGATCCAAGAGAAGCAGCTAAGCTGCCATCTATTATAAAAAGGGGGCATTCCCCCCTCTCAAAACAGGGCAACACAGACTTGAGGAGAGTGGAGAAATCCTTCAGCGAAAAAACTCTCCTATTCTCTCCCATTTGTTAGGCCCATTTTAGCAACCTTCCATCCCATTGTAGCAACCTTTTTATCCAATTTCCAATGACTTTTCCTTCCATTCCCACTACATTTTCCATCCCATTTCAGCAACTTTTCATCTCATTCCAGCAACATTTCTCATCCCATTTTTAGCAACATTTCTAAACCCATTGCAGCAATAACATTCAGCAAGCATCTTCACCAATATGTTGGTAGTTGTGTGATCTGCTAAGATAACATTCCTCATGAGCTTGAATCCTCTTGTAATTTCAGCACAAGTCTCTTTCAGTTCTTCAAATCCTCATAGAGCTGAGAAATGCAAAATGCACATAAGTGTGGAGTCAAATGCAAGAGTCTGATTCCTCTTAAGAATTGACAATTCTATTTTGTATATGAAATTCAGTTTCGTTGTATTCAAAAGATCAATTCTCTTTCTGTTCTACTTGTAAATATGTTATCTTAACTATTCGAATTTGAATACATGATCAATTATAATAGTTTGTATACCTTCATTGCTTTATCCATTTTCAAAAGACATTACACTCTTGTCCATTTAGGCTAATTGGTGTTTGGCCCATGGCAGCTATCTCATCCAAGAGAGAGTGTTACTAGGGGTGCAAATTAGGGTGGATCGACATAAACCTGAGTGTGACTCGGACTTGTGTGGTACCGGTTCTAGATAGTAGGCTTGGCTAACTGGGTTGGGTTTAGTTATAAAAAATAAACCCAAAATATTAAATAAGATTAGATATGGTCGGTAGTTTAAAAAACTGACCCAATCCGACCAACATATAATAATAAACATTAAAAAATTAAGATGCATCCCCAACATATCCTAACCCTATTATTTTGCTCATTCCA
Organism: Pouteria campechiana; assembly: GCA_036873735.1. Classification (NCBI taxonomy): domain Eukaryota; kingdom Viridiplantae; phylum Streptophyta; class Magnoliopsida; order Ericales; family Sapotaceae; genus Pouteria; species Pouteria campechiana. The sequence continues at coordinate 17,255 of JAYJMB010040538.1, forward strand.
ACCTCATGATCCAACTTTACTATTTTTGTTTTCTGTTATTTTTTTATTTCATGTTTTATATTTAGTTCATCAAGTTATGCTACTCATATAGATAAAATAAATTGAAATAAAATTTCAAAGTGTTGGAGACTATGATCCATCATATTTTTATATTTATGATCTAACTAGGTTTATGTTTGTATTAATTTGAATATTTTTTAAATATTATTTTAAAAATTGAATTGGAGAGGGCATGTGGCACATTTTTTAAACTTTTTTCGAGCCATAGTTTAGTCATACTTGTCATGAAAATCTTATGGCAGGTGGAATCATGTAACCTAAGTCATACTTGTCGTGAAAATCTTATGGCGGGTGGAATCATGTAACCTAAGTAATTTTTCAATTGCACTAGAAACTCATTTAAACCATGTATGCATGATTTTCATATATTACTTACATATTCATGCTTAGCTAGTTGGATTGTATGGGTCATGATGACATGCAGCCTTTTCCGCAAGGTTAGAACAATTTAAACCTTCTATCAAATTAACTTGAATTGTTGATTCAAATTATTGATCCAAACTTAACCTAAAATAAACTGTATGATAAAAAGATAGGATTAGAATTTGGATAAGGCCAACTAACCCACTATATACACGGGGTTGGATATGAGTTTTTATAAACAGGGTAGTAACGGACACACTGTGCACCCATGGGTGCTACACTTGCAAATGACAAGGGAAATTGACAACCGTATCTAATGGAGTTCTAGGCACAGATATCAAGGTTATATACCCGTAACTGTTATCTGCTCTAACGATCGCCAAGATTGAACGGTATAGCATGGCAAAAGCCAGCTGTGAGATTTCTTGAATCACATAGAATTTTGCATGATGTCCATCAGTTTTTGAAATTTCAACAATTGAATGCTATTCAACTCATGAATCTTCCACTTTGGATGATGACTATATATAGGTTTGACCCAAGTTATAAAAAAAAATAAAGCATGCAAATTTTCAGATGCAGACCAGCCAGTAAAATACGTTTTCCATGCATTTCAAACGCTGACTCTCCCTCTTTCATGGGTTCATGCGAAAGTGCCTGGTAATTAACTCCGCAAGATATTAAAACCTTTCCCTATTCCCCCGTCACAGATGGCGACAACTTTCTATAATAATTTGAAAAGGCACACCCATTAATAGCCAAGAAATGAATTAGGATCGGACTGTCCTGATGGGGAATACATGTTCTTGTCCATATCATCCCCACACCAACGGCTACAACTCTTGAATACAAGTGGGTTTTAAATAGTATACCAATTTTGGTAAATAATTGCATATGGGTGTTTAATATTATTGACTTGTGTGCCGCCACATTGCACCATATGCGATATCCCGTGGAGAAACTTTCAGCAACAATACGAGACAAATCCATTAAGACAGTTTTATACTTTTTATAATGAAAAAGCATGTCCCTAGGCTTATCTATTCATCACGTTGTTTTTGGTCAGCTTCCACGAACCATCAACATGGTGATAAAATGGGGCCATCATGCTCATTCGTAGAATTGACTACGACGCCATTCAATTATATCCTGGTTTCATTTTTATATTCAAGTCTAGTCAACCCAATTACCCCAGCCAGCCAGCCAGTGTAATTTCAAGCCTCTAGCACACATTGCCAAACCATTTAGGTATATTTTAAGCCTCTGTAGAAAAGACAAAAGCACATGCACATCACAACCAGTTCGATTCTATAAAAAAAAAGCACCGGACAATTATGATGAACCAATGCAATCAAAATCTAATGATGCCAACCAAAGTTACTAAACGCTACCCGTACAATTCATCTCTGCTGTGGAAAAATCGAACATGATAGCCATGTCATGACACGATGCTGTGAGAAAAAGTAGGGTTGAAAAATAAGCCAAAAATGAATGAAGTGATGGGATAATGAGGGAGAATGATTCAAAATAAAACAAGTGAATAAAAATAAAATAAAAATAATTATTATTATATAAAATTTATAAAAATAAATAATTAAAATATTACATCATAATGTCATAGAAAAGGGCGCATAACAGGGCCTTGTTTCTAGTGTTGATTGTTGATGTACGAAAGAAAAAAATGTTGCCATTTCGGCAAAACTGCTTTGGGGAGCGCAGAGGACGAAAGGCTTTGTTTGGTCCTATCCGAAGTGTTACAAAGGTTGTATTTCAACTTTTTCCGTGCAATTTTGTTCTTTCACAAATGATGCCCTGCAGGCGGCCAAAAGAGGATCACGTCCATGTCACGCATGAATAATAAGGCAAAGGCATAATGTTGACTCAAAAGACTAGTAAAGTTCCTTTTATTCCTTTCATTTAAGTTCCGGCCCACCACCTATAATAGCTGGATTCACCAACGAGACGGGTGCTTAATTCCATAAACTACACTTTATCGTCGCATTAATAAGCGTTGTATTAAAGAGGTCAGGAATGTCCAATACGAGTACATTTTCGATACTCATATAATCTAGTCTAGACCATGGACATTGAGCGGACCCGATCATGCAAATCACCAACCATGTGTGCTGTGGAGATATACCCCATTTATCTTCCTTTATCACCACCGAATCATCTCCCTTCCCCCCGAACTTTGGGCGGCTGATATAATACCTATCTGATGCCCATCGATTTCTTACAGCCGCGTAATATTAATGTTAATTTGCTGATCTGGCATTAACCCGACCATGAAAAACGAGCGCATAGGATCAGTTAGCAGGGCCTTCGCAGACGCAATCTAAACCCTCCAAACCATTGATCCGTACCTATGAACCTTGAAAGACTGTCCCAAAAATCGCATTACTTGGACGACACAACATCTTACAAGAAATCATTGACGCGTGGAATCTATTCAATTAGACGGTCATCATCAAGTGTTTGAAGCCTACAGATATTCCTTCTCATGACAACGCATCGGCTTTTGTCAACCATTTCATAATTCACGGGCCACCAGTTCGCACTGGCAGTGTGAATGCATGTAGCTCCCTGCCCTCCACAATCTACGGCCATTTGATACTCCAGCTGAGCGTGCGTTCTGATCACCCAAAAAACGACGAAGGCCATCTTTGTTACTGACAACGAACTTTTAAAAACAACGGGGAATTTGTGTACAGTTGAACTGGTTATCAGCAATTTCTCCACTATGACGTGTGGATCGAAAATTCTGCAATCAATCCGTTGATTTGTCAGCTTCTAGAATTGATTGTTGATCTGCAAAAGTAATTTAGAAGAACGCCTTCAGAATTGACAAATTTCTTTTGTGGATGTAAAAGGCTAAGATAACTTTGCAGAATAAAATCCCGCTTTCAGCTTCCTGAATCATCGATTTGTGGCTTTTGGTTCTGCGACCTGATGGAATACAAATAACGGCATACAACGGTGGGTTGTGGGTCCCACCATAAAAAATAAAAAAAAAACGCGAGTGTAGGAAAGGCGTTGCAACCGCAGGTGCGCTTCGAGTCTTATCGTTGTTGTATCTTGACTTGTCCAATTGCCCTTCGCTCGTCCTTCTTTAACTTTCTGGTCGGTCTGCCGTCTTCTCCAGTCATCTCCTACAATGCAGATTTTGCTCTCCTTTCTTCCAACCGCCTAATTGTACTCTATTTTCGTTTTCCTTGGATTCGAGCTCCAACACCCACATCAGGACTTTGGTTTCATCACCATTTCAGCAACTGGGTCTTTTGAATTCCTGCATTTGAGCCCTTTGTTAGCTCTGTTGTGTGTTTCTAGTCCGAATGGAGTCATAGTTTTCTGTTTGGTGTTGAAGTGTTTCAGAAGATTGATTTTGTATGGCTAGAAAGAGTTTGCGGGAGCTGTACAAAAAAGAGGCTTTTGAATTCTTCAGGCATGTAGCGGAAGAGAAGCCTTTGCTACCTTTCTTGGTTCCTTTGGTTTTGCTTTCTTGGGCTGTCGAACGGTGGCTCGTGCCATTCTCGAATTGGGTTCCCCTTGCTGTCGCAGTGTGGGCGATGATTGAGGTGCAGTGTTCAATTTTACCGCTTTTTGTCCCCACTTGGTATTAGAATTTTTGTTCGTCATGTGTGGAGAGTCGCTCGAATTTTGTTGTGTTGATCAGATTGTGTTGTCTTATACTATCTCTGGGTTTAATTTCAGATGATGTTTAGATAGGAATTCGCTCTATCTGGAGTAAGTTCATGTAGGACGACTTGGTTTTCTATTTAGCTTGCGGCTGGAAGTTGGATGCTGTAGGGTTGCTTGCTGTCTGTCAGTTATTTGTGCCAAATCTTTGGAAGTTGGTACTGAATTTTCCTTAGAAACCTAGGGTGCGTGTTTTTTTGGCCTAATTACTATACCATCTTTTTATCTATTTTTTTAATGAGAAATTTACGAAATCGTTATTGTATAATGCACTTCTGATGAGATACAAGACTCATCCAGTGCTTTTCAAAAATATATAAACTCCTTTCGTATTGAACTATGGTGGTCTGTTTACTTTGTTGCTTGTCCATCCAAATTTATAATCAGCTGATCTTCATCATGATTGTTGTAGGTTATTCCACTTAGGATATATAAGATGTAAAACTGATTGTTAGTGTTGTGCTCCTAGTTATTTGGGTCTTGGGAAGGATTAGGTCATTAAATTGCAATTGGTTATCCATTCATGGCTCTAGATATGCATTGCCTTGATCTTTTTTATGTTGCATAACTTTTTTGTTCTTTAGTTTTTGCTGGTGTTAATCATCCATTATTGATTTATTGTTATCTTCGGCTCATTAGACCTCTGGAAATGACCATCCAGACCTATTCCTGTAGGTTTTTTTGGTTAGTCATGTTGGGATGGGTTGAGGTGAGGATGTGGAAAAGTAAGGGAAAAGAGTGAAAAGAGAGTAAGTGATGTGATGTGATAAAAGGATAATTATTAAAAATAAAGTAAATAAAGACAAAATATGCAGGTTTTTTGTATAGAAATGTGTGAAATAATAATTGGAAATATAAGTATTGAAAAAAGGGACTAGCAACATCAGAGATGGTTGCTCACCTATCTCTGTTGCTCTGTTGTATTCACCACAACATTTGGGATGATGAAAACTGTTGATCTTTTGGGCCACTGTTTTGGGAGGACTTTGATGAAAATCAGAGTAATTTTGGTCATCGAATTGTGTGAATCTTGCTCCCTGATAATGCAAAGCTGATTACTTTGTCCACTGAGCATTCAAAAGTATAAGCTAACTGCACTCTTTTAACAACTGTTAGAATAGTCTAACATCCAGTTTCGCATGTTAGCACTTTTATTTTTATGAAAATTTCTTGTTAATTGAAAAATTCATCATAAGGATGGATCACATGGTTAGTTGCTCCAAAATGCCCACCTGGTTAGGACTTAGGACATCTCTGTGCCAGAATGACAATCCCCATCATGAAGAGTGCACCTTCTGAAAATTAGACCAGTATACTCATTAATGATTTGCAACTGGGAAATTTAAGACAAATCTTCAGTTATTCGTTGATTTCTGACAATGCGGGCCACCTGCTATTGTTGGACATGATAACTATAGCGGGACCTATATTCTATATAAATGGCGTTTCGGCAGACATGATTAACATGCATGATAAGTTACACTCTTATCTGCCAATAAAGGGGATTGATTCTGGATTATGTGAACTTTCGTCATCTCTAGTTTCTTCTTATTTGGTAACATGATAAAGTAGTTGTCCTGTAGAGATGTGAGAAATACGGGAAAAGTCACATGACACAAACATGATGAATGAAAATTTTTTGTTAACAGTATGGGAGGTATCAACGTCAGCTACTTGTAGAAGGCTTGAACAAGAAATGGACCCAACTCATATTGAACACATTGGTACATACTCTTCTTTTAGTTCTATGATTTTGTCATCTTACTTTTGATTATGCCATATGCTGACAGTTTATTATTTTTAACCATGTTTAACAGCCCAGAACACCATTAGAGCCCTGCCAATGGTTGAACAAGCTTTTGATGGAAGTTTGGCCCAATTACATTGAACCCAAACTCTCACAAAGATTTCGGCACATTGTTGAGGTGATATTCCTGCACCTTGCTTTCTCTGCGAATTGCACACACTGAAGATGCACCGTGATTACACACACACACAAAACACAACACAACATAATTCTATCCTCGGTGGTCCATAGTTCAACAATCTCAGATATTTATCTTATGGTCAGTGTCATGGATGAGGAATTCCAGAAAAAGAAAAAGGAGTTAAAAAATCTCTCAGATTGGGACATCCTTGTGACTTGATCTTTCTGTATTTTCACTGAACATCAAGCATGTTCATTTATTTAATTGCAGAGTTGTAAAACAAGAATGATTGCCTGGACCATCCAATGTTGGAGACTTTCTGGGTTCTCCTCAACTAAAAAATCTTTTGCGTCATCAAAATATTCATTTAAGCTCTACGAGCACCGATTTTATAGTTTGAGGGATTAGCAGAAAAAAAGTTCTTTCTTCTTCTTAAAAACTACAGTTGGACTGTGGCACATCTTCCTCTTGAAACTTCAGACCTTTCCAATCCATTTCCTTGTGTGATATATTGTATTGTATTATTTAGTTGACAACTTGCCTAGTAAAAAAGCTATGTCACTAATATAATGCTCAAATAAAAATCTCTACAAGTATTTTATCAATATTTATGTTTTTTGTTTTCATATTTTCTTGATATTAGAAGTGAAGTTTGGTCACTTCAATTGAAGAAACCTTTGCATTTTGCAGAGACGTTTGAAGCATCAGAAACCAAGGTTTATTGTAAGTGTTTTAGCTCTGTGTGTTTAATAAGTTCTGATTCAACACCCATTGTTAGTGCCAGTTCTAAAAATCTTAGTTGATCTAAAAGCACTTTTGTTATCCAGGAAAGAATTGAATTGCTGGAATTTTCACTTGGGTCATGCCCACCCAGCCTTGGACTTCAGGGCATCCACTGGTTGACTTCAGGTGACCAGGTATGTTTCTACAGATTTATGTTGTTACGCAGTTATGTATCTCTTTTTCTGCAACTACATTTCATGTCAGTTCCCATATAGTGGAATTTGATATAGTTACAGCCCACATGCCCTCAAGTCTTTTTCTAATTAATTCGATGGCATCCCACCCCTTTCTCCAGCCTTCTTCTTGCTCAGTGGAAAAAGTGGATGGAGATAAAAGAATGTTTTGGATCATACAAAAACCTTAGTATCAAGGTTGTGTTTGGTTGCAATAGTTTACCCATGGTGGTGCAACTGAAAGCATCCTTTCGCAGGGTGCACCACCACCATGATCATTACCGCATTTTTTAGAATAAGAAATTTAATAATGCTAGCTGGATGCCTTACACAGAAAAAAAAATGAAATCTACATTCATTATGTGGTTTTCTTTTACTGCCGCTAACCTTCACTATGTTACCCTCCAAGGCAAGAAAACAAAATGAAACCTGAACATATATAACTGAAATGGGTAGGTATGGAAAGTAAAGTTGTCTGCAATGACCATATCTCAACCTGAAGACATACACCCCCAACAGCTAGAGATACTGGCATATTCCAACATCTAACCTACTTTTTGTTGTTGGTCAGGGTCAAGGGGGAATATAGCCACATTTAAAAACCTGTGGTTTCTTGTTTTGTTCATCCCCGATAAATGAGAATGGGAAGTAAGTTCCAGATGATCTTCCTGCTGCAGTGATGGCTTGGAAACCCGTGAATAAAAACTTGTCAAGCCTGTATTTAGTTAGTTGGGCCTTGGAAAGAAATTGAATACCTCAACTTACATGACATTTGGGAAGGAAAGGATTGTTCTCATGAGACTCCAACATGACTTGGTGTATGAGGATGACCAATCCTCCCTTCAAAATCTGAAACTTGGCCAATTCATACATGACTCAAGACAGCAATTAACAACTTGCATCATTCATGTCCTTTCTTCCTTTGTATGCTTAAAAAGTAATGGAACCACGTGGAGTTGAAAAAAAAATAAAAAAAATTGCGCTGGGTCATTAAGCTTTATAATATCCCAAAGATAATTTTGAAAAGAATACCAGGAGCCTTTTCAAGCTGATGCAGTAAAAGCAAAATGGATTTGGTGTGGTGTTTGCTATTCATTTCCTTTTATCGAAGTTGGATTTATCTTGATTTTTTGATGAGTTTATATTAGTTTGCGTCAACAGCAGGTTATATGAATTAGTGTTTGCTATTCATTTCCTTTTATTGAAGTTGCATTTATCTCGATTTTTTGTTGAGCGTGAATCAGTTTCTGTCAACAGTGGGTTATGCGAATGGACTTTGATTGGGACACAAATGACATGAGTATCATGCTGCAAGCAAAGTTGGCAAAGCTTCTGGGGACTGCCCGAATCGTCATCAACAGCATCCACATCAAAGGAGAGGTATGTGCAATTCTGTTTTCCTCTTATGTGCAGCTAAAATTTTCCCAATATCATGGCTTTATTTTTGCATCTAAACAATGCCTTTTGCCATTCATTTATTAGGATGCCAATATCATGTTTTGCAAAACCCTTACAATGTATAAATCTGGCATTCTATCAGGCTAGTCCCATTTTCAGACAGGAACATTCATAAGTTTGTCATAGTCGGTGAATTGTCTATTTTTTGGCACATGGGATCTGCTTGATAAACAGAACTGCTTTTCTTTTATATTTGGACTTCTGTGCAGACTTCCTTGCCTAAACCATTGCTAGAGCTTAAGACAACATGCATGCATCGTGTCTTTATAGATCTCTGTGTATAGTATGTTGCACTATTCATATTTTAATTATCTTCTATTTTCTTCTTGATTGTCGACATCAGTGTTTTAAGATTAATGGATGCTAGCATACATTTCATTCTTGCAGTTCAGGTTCACTCATAGAATTGTATATCTACCTGCAAAGTTTTCGTAAATTGAGATGTGATGCCCTGCAAAAACATGCACACAAGAACCAAGCCAGAGTAATTATAATGAAGGAAGACCTTAAAGGGACTTGGATTAGGTGGTGAGCTGGGATATATCACAAAGGCTGATGTGGATTTTATCTATTGGTTGCAAAAGACCTGCAAGGGCCACCCCAAATATTGAGGACTGAGCTGTGAAACTGATGAACACATGTGCATGGCTTGTATAAGTATTGGGGATATTTATAGAGTTTTTGTTCCCTTGAAAACCATAATATTTTCCTTCTAGACTGTTCAGATCAAAACGGATACTAGTTTTGGCATCATGAATGTGATGACTTCAATACATGCATGATTTATGTGGATAGACTTTGTCATAGTTACGTCACCTAATCCTTACTTAGATATACTCTGATCTCCAATTTGTATCACACAGCTTCGCTTCATGCCAATTATTGATGGGCAAGCAATTCTGTACTCTTTTGAATCAACTCCTGAAGTTAGGATAGGTGTGGCTTTTGGAGGTGGTGGGAGCCAAACTCTTCCTGCAACAGAACTGCCTGGTGTTTCATCTTGGTTGGTACGTTTCTCCTCTAACCATTTTCTAAATACAAGAAAATGAACCTAGGATTATTTAAAACTAGTGTTTCTTGCCTGGCATCTCCTTGCATGTGAAGATCCAAGCCATTCATGATGCTTGATGGCCCAGAAACCATGCTTATAATCATATGAGCCTTAACCATCCAATACGCAAATTGGTCAACTCTAACTGTTTTGAATCATAGTTCTGTGGGTAACCTTCTCTTCTCCTATCATCAAAAAGGGCTTTGAATGAAGTCAAATCACTTTCTTATGATTTCATGACATTCTATGGAAGAATGAAATCACTCTGCAGATACTTATTCAGGCTATAATTCTCACCTGAACATTGTTTTTCTTCTTCTTTCACACAGGTTAAACTTGTCACAGAAACTTTAGTAAAGACCATGGTGGAGCCGCGCCGTAGATGTTATCCTTTGCCCCCAGTTGAGCTAAGGAAAAAAGCTGTTGGTGGTGTATTATCTGTTACTGTCATTTCTGCAAATAAGGTTGTTGGCAATATTAAAGGAAGCAGTCCAGAAAGAAGACAGAACTCTAGAGGGATCAGCCCTGAAGGAAGTTCTTGTGGTAGAGGTTTACAAACACTTGTTGAAGTAGAGCTTGGAGAGCTGACAAGGAGAACAGATGTTTGTCGGGGTTCAAACCCCAGATGGGATACTACTTTTAATATGATTTTGCATGACAATGTGGGAATTCTCAGGTTCCATCTTTATGAGTGGGCTCCAAACAATGTGAAGTATGACCACCTAACCAGTTGTGAAGTGAAGGTACTACTGATGTTATGTTTTCATAATGATGCTCTTACTCGACAAACCATTGATCTGATAGTCCCTGCCATGGCAGAGGCCAGGAGGAATGCTTCCCAGACAGGAATATTGTAATCCTTGGATCAGAACATACATAGAGTCAGTTCAAAAGAAGAAAGTAAATACAATGGCCTTAAATGATGTATGACTGGCTGATGACAAAAGGAAAATGGTTCCCCCCCCCCCCCCCCCCCAACAAAAAAAAAAAAAAAAAAAAACACTAGGAGTTGCAGTGCCAAATACATAATGGGGTCCACTGAACTACCTCGTCATGGTGCAACAAATGCAAATCTTGAATTTAGTGACTGTGTTTGTCAATGCTTTATAGCCAGATTTTGAGTTTTTAGTTCATATCATATCCCATATTTACATCATAACTCTGAAATTTTCCTCTGAAACAGATGATGTATTCACCGGATGATTCCACAATATTTTGGGCAGTTGGACCAGGGTTTGTTCCCCTGGCCAAACGTGTTGAGGAATGTGGAAAAGAAGTTGAAATGGTCATTCCATTTGAGGGAACGAATTCAGGAGAGGTAAGCGCAAAGATAGTGTTTCTGTTGTGTAGGTTTATTAGAAGAGGCCATCCTACATATCTATATATCCACATGGAAGGAAGTATCATTGAGTGGGTTGTACATTGTACTTGTGCTTGGCACAAGAACCAAGCCATCCCCATCAGACTCTCAGTTGGTCAGCTCTTTAGAAAATATTATAAGCTAGATGGTCCTTTGATGTCCATTTGTTTCTTATATAGCACCAAGTTTTTAGCCTACCTTGTAAGTGAACTAGCCTGAGACTTGGGTGACCTAGTTAGCTTCTGGAAGATGTTAACTGCACAAACATTGTTCTAACTTGATGTATTTGTTGGTTTTACAGTTAACCGTTAAACTTGTATTGAGAGAATGGCAATTTTCAGATGGTTCAAATAGCCTGAAAAGCTCTCACCATGTTAACTATCAACAATCTACATATGGTTCATCGAACTTTGAGTCAAAAACAGGGCGGAAACTGAAGATAACTGTGGTGGAAGGAAAGGATTTGACAACAAAAGAGAGATCTGGGAAGTGTGACCCTTACATGAAACTGCAGTATGGGAAGGTTGATATCCTCATCTTGTTTCAAAATTTCCACTAACTCCTTTTTTCTTATCAATTACTGTCTGGAGGAGGAAACCATCAAAGAGATTACTGTGTAGAAATGTCACCTTGAACAGCCTAGGCTTGTGCAAAAGATGTTCTGAGTGCTTTTTTCAAAATGAATGGTTCTTCAGACTTAAAAATATTCTAATTGATCATTTCCCATTTTGGAAAATGTCATTGAGTCCTTTCCTTTTTATCTTTCGGCGTGTTTCAGAGCCTGCTGAGAACAAAGGCTATTCAACATTCTACAAATCCAGTGTGGAATGAGAAGTTTGAATTTGATGAGATTGAAGGTGGTGAGTTTCTTAGAATCAAGTGCTATAATGCAGACATCTTTGGAGATGACAGCATAGGAAATGCACAAGTGAATCTGGAAGGGCTGGTGGAGGGTACAACAAGAGATGCTTGGATTCCCCTGGAAAAGGTGAACACTGGTGAGCTGAGGATTCAAATAGAAGCTGTGAAAATTGAACGAGAACAACCGAGGGTAAGCCTTCAAAATCTTAGGGATTCCAGTCCATTTATCTGCTGCTGAGGTGACTCAGGATATTTACATTTGTTCTTAAGCCCCATGGTTCCATTTATGTAAAATTGAGTGCAGTTCATCAGTGTTTCTCACTCTGCTTTTCTGGTCCTGAAAATATAAATCAGCCCATTTATCTTTTGGACTGGTGCCACTTTTTTCTTAAAAAAAAAATCAGACATTTGCACCCACCTGATGTCCAGACCAGCCTGATTTTGGCCCATGATATGCATCTGATGTGGCCAGAGTAGTGGATGCAAGTGCCACATAGAACATATGGAAAGAATGATGCAGGTCTAACTCTCTCATTTTGACTTTGTATTTCTTCCTTGAAAAATATGTTCTGGATGGGAATCTGCTAGCTGTTTTCTTGTATAGAATCCTTATGGGGTCGTGTTGTTTCTTCTCAATGTTTGCCTCAAGTAGTAGGCATTTAATATGCAAGGGAATCTGCTGATACTCATTCGCCTACTTATGTCGATGTTTCATTGTGAGCTGTTTTTTAATGTTGTAATTTTTCTTTTTGGAAACATTTATCTAGAATGGGATGGTGGGATCAGGGAGTGGTTGGATTGAGCTGGTTTTAGTTGAAGCCAAGGACCTCATTGCTGCTGATTTGAGCGGAACAAGTGATCCTTATGTGAGGGTACACTATGGAGGCATCAAGAAAAGAACTAAGGTTAGATCCTCTTGATTTGAAAACTTTATCCAGGCCAGGGTAGTTGGAATTCACTGAAATCATGCCACGTCTCTTTCAAAAGATAAAATTATCTCGTGGTTCACTGGCTATGCTTTTCATGTGTAAGATACAATATTGCAATCATCTCTTTCTGGATTTCATGTATTTAATTATTTTTTTCCTTTTGAATACTAGTAGCCATCTCAAGTTTCACATATCACAAACCTTTTGACATGCTCATGCATCTGGCACAAGTGTGGCTTCTTACTATGAATTTGTGAGATGGCCCAGTATTTACACTACCTTTTTGGCGAATCAGATGAACTACAGGTTAATGATGTATCTAGGGGTGTAAGTCGGGGTGGGTTCAACCCAAACCTGCCTACTGAACCCGCACCACTTCAGGTTAGAGGCGGGTAAGGGAGTCAGGCAACCCGCCCAAACCCGCATAGCTATATAAAAAATAAAAATAAAAATAAAATATACCCAACAACAACCCTAGTTTCTCTCCTTCATTTTCCCAATTATCGTGCGTTTTCTGCTTGAATAATACAGACACTGCACTGTCATATTCAAAAGGAAAGCAAAGCGGAAGGTGTAGGTGTTCATTTCCTTATGATTGATGGGTTTGCCTCATTCCACATCAGTTCTCTTTATATTGCAACTAATCAATGTGCATTGTAGATAAGTTTTTAATATAGCGTACAGCTAACACATCAAAAATTTTCATTTAGCTTTCAATTTCCCCCCGTTCTATCATAAATGATAGTTAATTGATCATTGTAACAAAGGAGACATTTTATATTGAAATTAGTGTATCTTGTAACAATTTATAATCTACACATGGACTTATCATGTCTTGTTATCTAGAATTAATAGTTAATTCTCTGGATTTATGTTATTCATTGAAATAGTTAGGCAGAACATAATTATTAAGCAACACTTCTACAAGTTTACTTAGCTAAGACAAGTTTTAGCAAATGAGAATGAGCAACATCTTTATGGGTTTACTCAGGTGGTTCATTTATTGAAGTTTGTACATTGAAGTCTCTATATTGTTTGCCCTATAAGGCAATGCCCTTCAACCCGAACCCGAACCCGAAGTCAACCGGCGCATGTAGGGTTAGGGTTAAGGTTGGGAAAGGGTTATAAAAGTGAGTGTTAGGGTTAAGATTGGGAAAAGATTATAAAAGTGAGAGGTAGGGTTGGGCAAACTCGAACCCGCCTGACTTATACCCCTAGATGTATCCAATGGGGATTTTTTGAAGTTACCAACTACATGCATAAATTCAGTCATGCAGAGTGGTATGTGTGAGAGTTTAACTTTTGTCATTTACTTGTTTTTCTCATTTTTCCTTTTCAGCAGCTCATTTGGCTTCTTCCCTTTGTTCAGGTTGTGTATAAAACATTGAATCCCCAGTGGAATCAAACTTTAGAATTTCCCGACAATGGTAGCCCATTAGTGTTGCATGTGAAGGACTACAATGCTGTGCTCCCGACCTCAAACATAGGTGATTGTGTGGTAGAATACGACAGATTGCCTCCAAACCAGATGGCTGACAAATGGATTCCTCTCCAAGGAGTAAAAAAAGGAGAGATCCACGTACAGATAACAAGAAGAGCTCCTGAACTAGAGCAGAGGTCCAGTCTTGACACTGACTTTTCTGCCCATAGCAAGGCCAATCAAATTTCCAGCCAGGTGAGATGATCTACATCTGCTGCCTGTTCAGCAAAAAGGATTTATTGCTTGGGCCTGATTGTGGTTATTACTTCATTCTGCATGCCACCCCAACTTAATTATGATTATGATTATCATCAGCATAAGTTGTTTTCCACCTAAATGAGTCAGCTGCATGGATCCTTTTGCACCATTCTAGTCCAGCTTGGGTTAAGTTCTTAGTAAGACCAAGCATTTTTATGTATTTCTTAGCAACCTTTAGCCATGTTCTTTTTCCACCTTCCTCTAATTCTCTTATGACCTTCTACTTTGGAATTTTTTTCATCCTAATTAGTGCAGTTTTTTGTCTCCATTTTTTCATGACTAAACCACCTGAGTCAACTTTTCTTCATTGTATTACCTATTGATTCTACTTTTTGAATTACGTTATTTTTTAGTTTGTTCCTTTTTTATTTTACTGCCCATCTATCTCAACTTAATCATTTTGGTTACAGTCATTATATATATGTGTTGTTTTTGCAATAACCAACTTAATATCTAATTAATTTCATCAAATTTCAGGTCAAACAAGTTATCACAAGGTTTCGTAGTTTAGTTGAGGAAGGTGACCTTGAAGGGTTGTCACTGACCTTGAGCGAGATGGAAGGTGCTGAAGATTTGCGAGGGGGTTACATGGTGCAACTTGAAAGGGAGAAATCACTGCTGATCAACAAGATAAATGAGCTTGACCGCGAAATTAACAAGGCATCATCATCACCAAGCAAGAAAATGTGAGAGTGCTTGTTTACTTGTCCAATTTGTCATTTTACCAATTTGATTTTTTTGGGGAACCTG
Source organism: Pouteria campechiana (assembly GCA_036873735.1). Lineage (NCBI taxonomy): Eukaryota > Viridiplantae > Streptophyta > Magnoliopsida > Ericales > Sapotaceae > Pouteria > Pouteria campechiana. The sequence continues at coordinate 32,405 of JAYJMB010040538.1, forward strand.
TAAGATATATATATATATATATATATATATATATATATATATATATAAGGTAGAGTATATATGTAAGAAAAAGATAGAGTATACACGGTAGAAAACAA
>JAYJMB010040549.1:0-13323 GCA_036873735.1 Pouteria campechiana
ATCCAAACTAATTCCTGAATTGACCTTTGGGACAGAAATATGGATCGCTTTTATTTTCTTTTTGTTGTGCTTTATCCAGCTATTTGGATGGTCCGGACTGCCTCACAAGCCAGAGGTTGACTGACCGGTTCTACTTCGATACATATCCAAGGCATGGAGAGCTCATCCAGTGGGCGGGAGCCAGGAAAATGGACATTTTAACTACCCACAACGTTCTAACAACTTCTAATTCGCCCATTAATTAGCCGTCCATTGATTTTAAATGCGTCTGGACTATTCAGCATGTATATGGGTCATCCTGAATTTTATCCCACATAATCTTTCGTCATGCAACTACGAGAAAATGGCAGCACAAGTGGAGGAAGTTCAGGTACAACGAGTGTACATGAACAATGCTCCACTTGCAATTGCTGCAGTCACGGAAAGTTGCGTACCTGCGTATTTTCCTACGAAGGCTGACATTTTGCTTTGGTTTATCTTTAACCCACCACGACGAGCCTGCGCAGACGAAAACACGAAAACAAAAACCCCCGCCAAGCCCCTTTTATCCGCGGCCGATACGGAATATTCGAAGATGATCCTTGCCTCTTCTCTCGACACGTGTCCTTCGATCAGCCCAAGGAGGGTTATCGTCGTCGTATAGAGGAACGGGTGACACATGCTGGTGCCACGTGGCACTGACGTGGACTTATCAGGAACGAGTGATCTTTCTCAGCCGCAGCCTTGGTCCGTCCGATTGCTGGAGAGGTTTCTGCCGCGGTTGCTTCCCATCCTCGCAGCTATTGGCCAGCGCCAGTTGCTTGTGGAAGATCCACACCGTTGATCACGCGTGCACCCGTTCGAAAAATCCTTATGGTGTCCTAAAGAGGGGAAAGTCTGCTTAAGATCACTGTTACTAAACAGGATTAAACCAGTCAATCAGCCTAATTTGATCTAATAAATTACTTTTTGATCTTTTAATATTATCAATGCAACAAAAATATTAATTAAGCAAGATAGTATGGTCAACCTTCGGTCCAATGTAGTCCAATTTTAATAACAGTAATCAGATGCAAAAATGATGAGTCAAGAACCAATGCAATTGTGGGATCCATTTGATGGCGACGAGGGTCCCGCCTGATGAGTGGTGTGGTGCCACGTGGATAGCTTGGTTTTGTATCATTTCATTGGAATTTGCCGTTGCGGGGAAGGTAGTTTTTGGGACGTTCTAGAAACGGATTGCATGTGTAAATTTGCATAGGACTGTGAAAAAAAAGGGGCCAAATCATTAGAAATATCAGAAACCGATAAGATTATTTATTCTGACCTTATATTTTTGTGTGGTTCTCGTGATCATTATTTGTAAATGAATTTTTTTTTCTTGGCGCACCCGGACGTTTAAACTATCATGAACTGATTGGCCAATAACTTAAGGCCCTGCATGCGAGATCCCAGCCGTCCGATCTCATCGGCTCTGTCTGCCATCATTGAGTGGGTCGCACCAGAGATGACGGCTACCGTTGCTGTTAGGGCCTTTTTTTTATCTCTTCTTTTTAGATGTGACAAATGCCCGAGTGAAGTTGAAGTTTTTGCGATGGATGTTGCTTGCAAGAACGGTGGGCCAACCTTCCAATCACGCTGATATTCTATGGATGGGAGTATGATTTGGTGCTTGATCGATGGATAGTCGCTGTAGAATGTATAGAATAATAGAGAAAGCTAGAAGCATCTGATTTGGACTGCACCTTGCCCAATCGAGGATTATATGCGGCAGGAGCCAGCAAAAAAAAAAAAAAAAAAGGGACCACCCCTTGTGCGTGGGGAGTCTCAAAAAGCTGATACTGGGATCAGAGAGTTGGAAAACTCATCGGCAATCACGTGAGGATAGAAAGGTTGGTATCTACCATGATACCCTCGTGGAAGCTGCCACCAAATTTCCAAAGTAGGCCAGACAAGTGGCGAGGGGGATCCAATCAATTATCTCAACCAAGTGCGTGGGATTCATTTAATTATATAAATCAAGACCAAGTATACCGCGCCAGCATCGTCATCCAGCTGTTAGGGATATCCCATGATGGATATATTCAAATATTAATCGGGTTATCAACCAAGAGAAGCCAATGAAATAAGCCTTTAAAATAATAAATCAGGTTAATGATTAAAAGTATAGATTTAAATGTGAAAAAAGTAAGATGGTTAAGACTAGTTAGATGCCTAATTAGATGAGGGTTACGAATTCCAGGATTGAAGAATCCCTTAACCAATCACTACTATACAATAAAAATGGCTTTCAGTACTGGATGATTTGCCACAAATTGACGGAAGCCATACTCTCTTATTTCAATTTCCTAATTCCAGTTGATGCAGCTATTGTCATTTGTTTACAGTGTCAACCAATTAAGGAAATGCCCTTGGAAGACTTTCGTAGACCAAAATTATAGTATATTAGGGATAGTCAAATAAGCTCGGTTTCCTTTCAATATAATCAAGAAATTCAGAAGAAAATTAATAAAAGAAATAGAACATGTCGACATCACATAGGGCCGTTAATAGAAAAGGCAAATGCTTATTGCAAGCCACCAGAAAGATATTTCACAAAGGAAAAGAGTTCAGTTGAAATCTAAGCAGCTCAAAAAATTGTAGGCATACGCTGAACGGATCACCTAACTCTCAGGCGAAAAAAATACCAGGTGCAACAGGGCTGCAAGAGAAGACAAAAAACATGTTTATATGATCGAATTTTGAGTACAAAGGCATGTTGGTCAGGATGCACTTGATCATGCCAAATGCAATGATATTGCCCAGAAAGCAGCCTAATCATCTGATCCAAAACTTTTGTGATGTTCGATATATTTGATGCAAACAGAACTTCCACCAAGTATATGATACTGAACAATATTTCATCAAATAGTACTTTCTGGATGCTACAATTATTTTTGCACCGCTCAAGAATTCGTTTTTCCACTTTGCTTTCATTTAAGAACATCCAAAAAATTGGGTTTTGTACACTTATTTTAGTGGCAGAAATGCCTGAAACCATGCAGAAGGGTTTCAGATTCTACCACTGCCAATAGGATTTTTAATAAGCAAGTCAGGTCAGACAAGGCTTTTACTTTTGAAGCTGCTCATGGCCTGATGGTCAATCATGTATCCGTTTAATTGCCATGCCTTGCTAATAGCTGACCTTTATTTATATATATATATATATATATATATATATAGAGAGAGAGAGAGAGAGAGAGAGTAACAACTACGGCTTACTTGAATTGCTCTGTGACACACCTACGCTGGGTTTGAAATTTGCTGCTGGTCATCATCATCTGTACCAAAATACCGGTCTCCAAATTCACCCATGCCAGGGACAACACGGAAATCTTCATTTAATCCGACATCAATCTCAGATGTCACAATCTTAATTCTTGGGAAACTTTTGCAAACAACATGGACCCCTTGAGGTGCCTAATTAAGAAGCAATAAGAACTTTGGTGATTCTCATAAAAAGCTACACACCTTGAAAGCACAAAAATAGTAATTGTTATATTAGGAAAACATACATGACAACAATAATGCTTTTGTGAAACTTTCATATCATGACATGATTTAAAACCCACAAATTCATAACTGTGGCTTGTACAATATAAAATATGTAGAAGGAACTTTAGAAGGCACAGACAAAATGCAGTCCATGAAACTTTCTCAACCTTGTCCATTAAAATGCAAGACAGAGGATGCTTCAGAAAAACATGATCATAAATGATAGCAGCAGGTTGGTAGCTCGAGGTAGGAAGAGTATTCAATCACAATTTTATGTAAGCGGACATTGACATCCATGTTAATAACAACTGGTGAAGAGAATCACAAAAGACTATTACTCTTACCGATATGAGATTGAGAAAAATGATGTTGGACTCTGGTACACCCTTCTGTATTAGCAAGGAAATAGCTTGAACGGCTGAATTACCTAAAAAAAAAGAGGGAAAGTATTAGCATATCTGAGTATACCACTGGACAAGAAGATCTGCTCAACCATTTACACCGATATTGTTCTCCACAAATGATGCTAGTTAGTGCTACATCTAGCATGCCAATATTAATATCATCGAAAAGAATAATCCAAAAACTCCACAAATGGGGAGGCATTGCCACACAACACTCAAGCTGTCTCAGGGCCTGCAAGGGTTATCTTCCTTCCCTTTGTTAAATGATTTCAATAATACATTGAATACTTAGGAAAGGAAAATTGCTTGCTTCAATATTAAATGGAAGAGGATGGGATATAGAAGGAAGAGCATTCCTACACGAAGAACAGACCAACCTGTGCCGAGAATAGGATCCAAAAGAAGTACGTGCCTATCTGATATGTCTTTTGGCAGTTTCTCATAAATCAGCTGCAGAAAGTTCCAGAAGTTAGAAAACCAACATCCAGAAACAGGGGAGAAGACATGAAGAGCTCACACAGACCTGCTGACCATTATCTCCTTCCCTATGGATAAGAATCTTCCCTATTTTGATTCCTTTACAACATGCTCGCAGTGCATTCTCCATACTTTCACCACTGGCATCAGAATAAAAACAATTAAACAGTTGCCATTAAGGCGATTCAACAGCCTGCACAGTAAAACAATGAAAACTCTCCACTTTCTAATGTTGAATGTCATAGATGGATGAGCAGTCAACTCAGAAGTCATCAAGAAAAAAAATGCTGGCTTTGGAAATTGAAGCTCTGGGCAGAGTTCTAAAATATTGTAATGGCATTTCTCTATCAAATTCAAACAATTTCTAAGGCAGAGATTCATGAATAACGCAACACGAGCCATAAGGCTAATGCCTAAGATTTAGGGCTTATTTATTGTTGAATATTTTAGGGATGTTTTAATTAGGATTTCAATATTTAATTATTTTATTTGGGATTTAATGTAAGCATCAAGTTGTCAAAAGTTCCCGGTGGCCCTGGAAAAGCATGGCCATCTTTTCTTGACAGCAAAAGAGCCTTATAGATGAAGAACCTTTGACATCATAGTATCGCTAAAAAATCATAATGTGACATAAACATGACAATCCACAATTCAACAATCCTAGTGAGTCAGAAAATGGGTAGAGGCTTTGCAACAATGAGGTTCCAGAACCACATGGAAATATTTATTGAGAATAGAACATGATGAAAACTTTTACTACCTTCTAATTACTGAGACACCACATAGCCTTTTACAGAAGTCCACCCCAGTATACACTGATCCTGCATTCAGTTAAAAAATATATATAACATGATTTTACAAAAGCATCAGCCCATAAATCAAAGACTAAATTTCCATGAACCAATTCAATTTTATTGATGCTTGCAACATAGAATGCATCTTGGAGAAAAAAATAATTTTACAAAAGATCTCTAATGTAGGTGCCGTTGGGCCTTAAAGTTCAGTTAAAAGTATAAACGCTCTCTACATTTTACTTTCCATAAGAAAATGTTCCCTAAAAAAATAACGAAGGTGCAGGTAGACCTGAAAAAGTAGAGGGAAATCAGTATCTAGGAGGAATACACCATTGTGGAATAAGGTAGAGATGAAAATGATACCAGTAGCTAAGGGGCATGCTTACTGTGGTAGGAAGAAAGTTTCCAGTGGGAATGTGGTAATTGATCTAGAGAGCCAACACAGTTTCTGATGAAGCAACACTGGGTGATCTTCTAGAGGCTTCTCCTTGGGAGAACCCCTGGAGCCATCAATCAGCAATAACACAAAGATCACCCTTTGAGGTGTGGGGTATCATTCTCTACAAGGTTATTGTGTTGCATCAAATACCTTGATTGGAAAATAGGGGCAGTCTTGTTGGTCACTCATCAAGGGGCCCAAGGAGATTCAGAGGAAGATGTTATTCTTCAGGATCTACGGGTACACAAAAAAATTTGTATAATATTTTGAAATTAGACTTGGCAGTTGGAGCTTCGAGGATAATTCTCAAAAGCACTATAAGAAGGGGGCTTGAAAGACAGGATCTCCAACAAAACAAGAATACTCCAAAGCAGATATCTAGGAAATGAGGAACTTGCAAAAGATTCAGCTTTATGTGGTCAATGACAATGAAAACTCCTTTGCACAAACTAAGTGACAAAGGGTAAGCCTCATTGGGAACATATTTATTCTCCATCAATTAATCATTTATGTGCCATTATTTCAGCTTTTAAACCCAAGCCTGTAAGCTGTATAAATAGGCCTTAATCATCTCTTATCTAAGCAGGGTTGTGGACAAGCAAATGACTTATGGTTTTGATGAAAGTTCAAAACTATAGTTGTGAACTTTAATTTTGTTGAGAACTACTGTAGCAGCAAAAGCTTCCACATATTTGATGAAGGCTAAACAACAATATGACTTAATAGATCATCAGATGCTCACCGGTTGGAGTGATAACTTGCTTTTCTGTGAATGGAAGATGACCAAGACCATGTTCAACAACCTGTTCATGATCCATCGTGTGATCAATATGTGTATCAAGAACAAAACTGCACAATCCGAGAAGGACGAGCAGAATATTCTTACCAAACGTATCAATCTATCAGAATAAAATACAAAATCATGCTTCGTTATTTGAGCATCTCGTATTAGGGTATGCATCCCTCGTATCTAAAGAAAAAATCTGAACAAAATCAATGAAACTCTAACAAAAAAAATGACAGAATAATTCCATTCAAATAAAAATCCTGGGCTGATAATGAACTTCAATGAAAATGACAAGAAAAGAACATGTTGCCATACCTGGAAGGTGGAAGTGATGACATAGAGATTTGGGTATATTTTACAAAGATCATGCTGACCAAGTTTTGTATGAATATGTTGCACAATTAAGTCAATTGCTACATGATTATCTCCTCCACGGGGAATAATGATATCCGCATACTTCTTTGTTGGAAGAATAAAATCATCAAAGGCTGGCTTCACAAATTTTGAATACTGCAGATTGAAATTGCAAACTTCATTAGTATCCAATGCATTGCATATGCATATAGCAAACTACAAATATCAACAGCATTAGAGCATATGTCCAAGCATTAACTCTAAACCATTCACCAATATTCATGCACATACATGGACACATGCACAAAGAGTCATGCACACACCTATCCACCACCCTCGCGCACATGTACACAGACACACTCACACCAAGCCACCCCTTGCACAAATGTGTACACACACACACGCACACACACGCACACACACACACACACACACACCCCAAGCCACCACCCTTGCACAAATGTGCACAGACGCACACACACCAAGCCACCACCTTTGCACAAATGTGCACAGAAGCTCATCCACCCACACACATGTGCACTTGCATGCACGCACACACAGAATTCTGCACACTCGCCCACTACACACATGCACATTTACCCATGAACACATTGAGTCAAGGACGATTGTACACAAGGATGCATTACATTTGTACTCATAGTATGCAAAATATAGAATGAGAGCATGGATGTCTCCTTTCCTGTGAAATGTAATGTAATGCATCCTTGGGTACAATCGTCCTGGAAGTGAAACAGAAGCTGGAAGTTTGCTAACCTGATCTAATACAGTACTAACATCTCTTCCCTTCTCAACAGTATCACGCCTTATCCTCCTTGCCAAGCGCACATCAGCATCTGCACTGAATTTGTCAATGTGAAGACAATAAGAGTAAAACAATACAATGCCCAAATATAATAGAACAACAGAAAGCTTCATAAGAAGGATAAGAATTTAAATATGTAGAGAGTGACTGATGAACACTTCCTGCAGGTCAAAAATTCATGTAGTAGCCACTGGAAATTTCTGATAATCTGGGAAAATTTACATCAAAGGAATTTGAATTTATCCAATGGCTCCAACTATATGGTCCCCTGCTCAAGATCCCAAAGGCCTCTATGATAGGAACTCCCTGGCCCTGGTAGAATTGACTTTAGGAGCTGCAGATGGAAATGTGAATCTACAAATCTCCAATCAAAAGGTTTTCACAAGCCATAGCACAGGATAAATTAATCGTGGGAGGTCGTAACTTTGATTCTGAATCTCCCATCAAAAGGTTCTCCCAAGCCATTGCTTAGGATAAATGAATCCTGAAAGTTGTTAACTTAGATTCTGGCATTCGAAAACAAAGCACTCAACTTCATTGGAAGCTGAAACAGGAACTAAGGGATTTTTTACTCACTTAGGCCAAATCAATGTAATCCAGCATCAAGACAACAGATTGCCTAAATCCTTGTGACAAAAATCAAAACAAGACTTTTGGCAAAGTTCGACAGGACAATGTTATCTAGACCAAAATATAAGGTGGTTGGTATTATATGATTCACACAGACCTACAGTAATATTTGCAAGTATTGGCAATGAAAACATGAAATAGGCAAAGGCACGACAAGCAAGACAAGGTAAAAATAAGTTTGATTTTTCATAACAGTTGAATACAGTGAGTGAAATTAGAACAAGTGATATTAAGCCATAAAAAGAGATTAAAAATTGGAAATAAGATCACTGGAGAACAATCGGGCACCACAATCAATGGACATCATCTGGAAGGCATAAACACCATAACCAGTATGAATTCCATAGAAAAAAATAAATAATTTTTCATTCTGTTTGTGTATAAATTTGTGTATGAGGTCCAGGCATGTATGGCCTGGCATCATCCAGGGACATGGTCTGGCACCATTCCTGATACAATCTCTTGAAGTTCTCTCTTAAGCTGGAAAGTTTTGAAATGTCTGAGTCCAACAAGTCAGTCTAAGAAAGATAGGACACCTTGAAACAGCCAGATGGCCAAGCAAGAAGCAAGAAGAACAAACCTGTATCAACAAATATCTTCATGTTCATCAAGCCTCGGACCCGAGAATCATGGAAAATAAGTATCCCTTCCAAAATTATCACATCTGAAGGATTGACCTGCCAAATAATTTATAAGAATCCTAACAATGATTCATGCAAAACATAAGTAGAAAGTACGTTGGAAATGACTAAAAATGCCACTAGACATGCTGCTGTCTAGATTTTGTCAGTAAATGCAATACCATTGAAAATATGCATTGGGTAGTAGTACATACTACATAAAACACCCAATGAAGCATAAATTATAGGAATATCAATATGAGAGAGAAGAGACTTTACTTCAACAAACTTCATTTAATTTATGCTAGAGTTCTCCACTGGCAATGCCGATGATATGTCAAACCACATAGATAGACTTTCAAACACATGAATGTTTGAAAGTTCACCAAGGAACTGTTTGGTATGATGTCAAAAGAAGTGTAAAAGGAAAATAAAAAAATAAAAAAAAGATAACATAGCAAGATAACTGTGGAAAATATAATATCGATGAGAAAAATATAGGCTTTATTGTAGAAAAGATGAGAGTAATGCTGGAAAGGAAAAATATGTGTGGAAAAGGTAAAAGTTTACTAGAGAGCATCCACCTTGTTTGAACAAGAAATACGATTGTGTTTAGATACTGTGTAGATGTAGATGTTCTAAATAAATGAGAGGAATGATATTTACAGAAGTGAAATGTTGCCAACAGAGTAGTGCATAGAGACAAAATAAATAGGCTTTTTAGTTAACCAGGGTAGATAAATGTATTAATAATTTAAAGGGGCCTATATCTCCAAACCATATATGCCTTAAATGCTTCATAAGGTGCGTTTCAATACTTGTAAATGTAAATGTAAATATAAAAGAAAATAGAAATGATGTTAGTAGGATTGGAAGTAATATCGGTCCTAAAGTGAATAAAGACAAAATGTATAGAGGATGATGATAAAATACATACATAAAAACATATATGTGGAGATAAGTAAATATCACATCATTTGAATGGTATGGAAAAAGAATAGTTTACATTTATGTTTACATGATTCATCAAGATGCTGCCACAGTGTAAAAAGAGTGGGAAACAGTTTCCCAATCCTTTTTCATCAAAATAAACAGAACCTAAGATATAATCTTTTCCATGAAAATCATTTTAAAAAGGCTACTCTTTTATGTTATCTTAAAGAAATATGCTATTTAGTTTAGAAATTTTTTAGAACTGTTATACTTTGAATAATGGCATATATACAAACACATTGTACATATTCCAAAAGCAAATGTATGATATACCCTTCTTGTTGCCCCAGTATAGTTTTTATAACTCTTGACATCATAAAGTGGAATATCAACTGGATGCCCATGCTTCAGCTTCTCCAAACACAAAAGTAGGTGTTCAGTGTCGAAGGCATCTGAAACCACAAAAAGGAAATTGCTAGTGAAAGTCAGTTTGTGAGAACGGAAAGAATGTAATATGGATCTCTTATAATATTCTACGCAGAATTGTTACTCCAACTCTTGTGATGGGTATGCAATTACCAGGATGGTCAAAATTATATTCATGAACACGCATTAGTTCCTCTTCAGACAAACCATGATAAAAGGAATCCTGTGATATCATTAACATGGGAGCTCGATTAGCTTTATAAATGCAAACGATTCTTTAAGTTAATGAAAGCAACACATAAGATTAACATAGATGATGACAGCCACTCGTTGAAAAGAAAACATTTTAATCAGACAAGGGGATGGTTGAACTTTGGGATTTCCATCTTTTCCTATGTCATGATCAATATGAAAATGGTCAATGCAATGGCCTTCGAAAAGAGAAAATTACTTGGTTGACAAGGACAACACGGTGATCATGAAGTTGCTCAATGATCATGTCACAAACAGTGGTCTTCCCTGATGCTGCACCACCAGCAACTCCTGTGCAAAATGAACCAAGTAATTTCAATTTGACAAACCCTGCACATGAGAACTTCTCTAAATATTCATAGGGAATGATTCACTGGAATTCACAAGTATCATCATGTCAAATAGTTATCTCAACAACATTAAGCAGTAAAACTTTTGGCCCATCATACCATATGCATTAATTCTACAAACATAGTTCTAAAGTTCACCATTTGCATCATATTAGATTACAACTGAAGCCAAATGGGGATATCTGCACATGCAAGTTAGAAAAATCACAAGGAAAATGCATAGGGTACAATGGGGAGCAGGCACATGACGCACGTGTGCATACACATAGTCAGCTTCCCTAAATATGGAAGTCCCGCTGAAAAATGGTAAAAATGACATCAAAATGACAGTCAATAGAAAAATGCAATGTGTACCATGAGCTGGCTTTCACTTGACATCTAGCATGAATGTATCAACTCAACATGGCCAAATTTGTTTAGAAGTCAGGTCTATTGTTGCATCTTTGTCAGTTTTGTCACTCCATGTTCGAATCTTGGTATTTTCCCTCCTTCAGTTTTCATAGATAATTTACACTGATATTCCATTCATAATTGCAGGTAAAGTGGGAGAAGATATAATTTGTAACAGAATTTTGGTCAAATTTTCAGCATGCATGGCTTTTCACAATGCAACCAAAGAAGCTGCAGCTCATTTGAAAATCATAAAAATCAAGAATAAGTTTGTGTTTGCTCCTTCCTGTTACGAGGAGATCCCTCAAATGGAATTTCCTTGAATGAAAGAGGAAGCCTTTTAAAAGACCATGCCTCTTGTTCAGCAGATCATAATTGGAACAGACTGGAATTGGTCAAGATTTCAGAGATAATCAGTTTCTTCGACTCTAACAGCAGAGCTGCAGCCTATCACAAAATTAGGGTTTCCGACAGGCGATAATCAAAGAAGACTCCATAAATGTACTACCATTAGGGAAGCTTGATAATCTTTTGAAAAAGGTTCAAATCAAGCTGTACTACTGAACAGAGTCTCATCAAATTTCCCACCACAGATTTCCCTGAAAAATAATCAAGCAAATAACAGAGCAGAAATTCTGATTACATATGATGCGTTGGAGATTATATACACAGTTGAGGATTTCATATGAGTTTTTTTTCTTGATTTGCCAAGTCAGATTTATTTCACTTTTCTTCCCCTCATTTTGTTAGAGTTTTTGTAGTAAATTCATCTCTAGGGTGATATCCTGGCTGTTTCACCAAACATAAAAAAACATGGCATAGAAATAAGAAGGAATGTTGGAGAAAACAGAGGTCTCGTTGTAGTACTCACCAACAATTGAAACCACATTTAATTTACCAATTTACATGGGAACTTTCAAAAAGATCAGAAAAGTCCTGACTTGTGACAATTCTGAAAACTAAGAAAGATGAAAAAGAAATGGCCATGGTACACTGATAAAAAATAATGAGTTTTAAGATGGCCATGGCCTGTCATAGAGCTAGTATTTCAGAGATAGGATGCACTTATAGAGTAGTGAAAATTTTCCTAGTGCACATCAAATACTAACCAATAAAGAAGGGTTCCTTGTTTACACTTTCAGCCGCTGATGTTGTTGGTTGCTCAACCACTGAATTCCGTAGCTTTAAGCCATCCAAGTGAAATCCTGAAAAATGCACTCCAGCTGCAGCATCTAGCAGATCTTCAACCGATTTAGAACCCATATGGATGGGACCTCAGCTGCAAGGACTTGAAGGAGCAAAAAGATATCAGCATATGCAATGAGTAGGATTCTTGAATAGATATGTTTTTCAGATGAATGCCCTTTCACAATTACTATAGACCACCATGATGCGGATGGCTAACATTATAAAAGCAAGCATCACAACAGAAACTGCATCAGCTACAGTAGTCCTGGAAGTGCCAAATAACTTCAATCCGGTAACATGCCTTTGACCATCTTAAATAAAGAATCTTAGTCTGCAGAAAAACTATCACAGTCGTAGTAAAAAATAGTCCATTTTAAGAAAACAAACCATTCTAAGGAAAAATTCATGCAATTGCCCTTGAAAGAGATGAAATTGAGGAGGATCCGAAGTCATGATGCATCTCCAATACATTCTGCTGAAAAAGACGATACATACGGATACAGGCTAGAAAGGCTACTGTGGTCAGATTTTGTTTCTGAATGTCTTCAATGAAACAGATACATGTCATAACATCAAATTAAAGGAAACATTTTTATTTAATCTGCTCTCCCTTCTATCCCTACAAGCCCATGGATATGTGTGATCTATCTATTTATTTATTTTATTTCGATGGCATGTTTATTAATAATAACCAAATAGACAGGGAAAAGCAGGCATGCAGTTCTCCTTTTGTCCAAAAGAAACAAAATTTTCAGGAAATCCAACCATTTTACAGTGCTCTGATAAACCATCACCATCCAATGTAAACAATCTAAACCAGACACAAAAACATCCATCAGGTCCTTAAAATAGTTGAACCACAGAAAAATCTATCGCTGATCAAACTAGAGAAAAAGAAGAGCAACAATGGCCAAAGATGTTCCTACATCCTATCTCAAATCAT